>JALGBA010001918.1:0-10358 GCA_023970755.1 Azemiops feae | reverse complement strand
TTTTGTGTCCCCGCGTCGCAGCAAAAGGGCTTCCCTTTGCCCTATTAACATTAATAAGGCGTTACTAATAAAGATAGAGGATAATAACTTTAAAATCCCATTAAAAAGGTCTATTTCTTTCGGCACAGTTTTACGTCGCAAAGCATAGGCATCGAGGCAATCCCAGGCGGGTGAATCTGGAATGGAGGGTTTAGGGATGGAAGAAACAAGGGACGGGCGGGGAGGCCGGCTGGCAGCTGCTTCTAAGTGTGCACGGTGCCTCTGGGCATATGTAAAGTGCGAGGGGAAAGTGGAGGGAAGGAAATCTTGGCTGCCTCCAGCTTCACTTGCTCAGCCCATATTGACTGACTGGGAAGCAAAAAGGGGCTTTCTAAACCTCTAGGCGAGATGGGGCAGATAAATGTAATTCATATATAATATAATTAGTATTATCATACACCCACGCACGCACACACACACACACACGCATATCATTGTTATTATATAAATAATAAAGCCGGAGCTAAGGGGCCACTTGGTCCATCATCCAACAACATTGTCTCTTCAGGGGTCCTTGGTGCTCTCTGAGCTTGGTGGTTTTCTTGCAGACGTTTCGTGACCCAACTAGGTAACATCATCAGTGCTAGAAGAGAGAGGAAGTTGCTCTCTCTTTATATACTTAGTGGCTTGTCCTATCAGTGTTGATGGAGGTGTTCCTGGTAGTTTCTTGATTGGGCGGTTGTTTACTTATTTATTTAGCGTATGGCATATCATACATGGACTTGCAGTATATATTAACATTTCACCTAGATTAGAAAAACACAATAAAATATAAATGTTAAAAAGATTTTTGTTCAGATACCAATAGGCCGTCTAACCATTGAAGTGCAGCCTCCTTTATATTAGATAGATAGATAGATAGATTGATAGATTGATAGATTGATAGATTGATAGATAGATAGATAGATAGATAGATAGATAGATAGGGTAGATAGATGTACACGATATGTTGCAGGTGTGCGCAGGCCTCAGCTGCACACATTCGGTCGTGCGTCAATGCAATTGCAGATAGCTATGATGGGAAGCTGGTGGTTTGGCATTGCCTCCTTACTAGGACCAAGAGAGAAGGACTGACCCCAAGGTCACCACAGTTGACTTTCATGCCTAAGGTGGGACTAGAACCGACAGCCTTCCGATTTCTAGTCCAGTGCCTTAAGTATCCCGCATTGTCTCTCACTGTCTATGGAGATTCTCAGTCATCCGGGTCCTAATTGTCCCAAAGATGCTTTTTCAGGAGGCAACTGGACTTTCTTGATTTTCTTTGAAGACGTTTCGCTTCTCATACAAGAAGGTTCTTCAGCTCTGACTGGAGCATCACTTAATGGCCTTGGCTGCTTTTGTAAAACCTAAGCAGTGTCACAACTGGTGGAGGCTAGTGAAAAGATACTATCGGAGTGTATTGTGCCATACGCTAAATAAATACGTTTGTGTTTTTATTTATTTATTGCGATCGCTTGGGGGTTGCCAGCAAATTTTAGGGGACGTCACAAATTTGGAGGTGGTGTACTCGGTCAACCCTGGAGTCCAATTTAATACAGTTCCTGCTTTCCCTGGATAAACCATTTAGTTACCTGCAAACTGCATGCAGGCTGGGGAATTCTGGGACTTGAAGTCCACAAAAATTGCCAAGTTTGAGAAACGCTGGATGACTTATAGGGATTAAACTTGTCCCCTGCTGGCTGGGAATGGATGTGCAATACTCTGTGACACTCCACCTTTGCGGGGGGCTTTTATATAGGGCGCCCCAATACAATCCAGATTTCTGCATTGTCTTTTTTCCGTCCTTAACTCCAATCCAAAGTCTTCCTCCATATATGCTCCAGCAAACTCGGAAGTCTTGGTTCTACCGGCCGCTCTACCATTTCCACCCGAGCTCTCTGGTTACATATCTATGGCGATTCCCAAGATCGACGGTTTGAAGAGCGGAAAGCCCAGTCTGCCCTCCGCTCTCCTTTCCTACCTCTATGGTTCCTTTCCGCTTCTCTGCCGAAATAGGGGACGCGCCTTCTGATGGCGTCACAGCCCGGCGACGCCCCGAGAAGGCTGTCCCGCGGCCAAGGAGAAGGCAAAGGTGGAGCCGGCGGCGCTGCTGCCTTTGCATCAAGGCCAGGTGAGGCGGGGGCTTCAGGAAGCTTCCCCGAATCTGCCGCTCGACGCCGCCTTTTCATGGGCGGCGTGGGTACTAGGAGTTGCGTTCCCACGACACGCGTTGCCCGATGAACTCAATCGCCTGTGTTCGCACTCCCTTCTAGTAACATCACCGGAGGGAGCCGGGCGTTTAGCAAGTTATTGCTGTTATTCTTAATATTATTTGGTGCTTTCCACTTAGTCTCGACTCCTGGCCATTGCCTGACCAAATCCCTGCGGTTTTCTTGGCAAGGTTTCCCCCCCAGCTGCGGTTAGAATAGAATAACCGAGTTGGAAGGGACCTTGGAGGTCTTCTAGTCCAACCCCCTGCTTAGGCAGGCAACCCTATACCATTTCAGACAAATGGTTTGCCGTTGCTTCCTTCCTAGGGCCGAGAGAGAGTGACTGGCCCAAAGCTGGTTTTGGAGTGACTGACCCAGATGACTTTGTGCGTATTTTTTTAATGCAGCCTTTGTTATTTTTTTATAAATAACTCAAGGCGGCAAATATATCTAATGCTCCTTCCTTCTCTTATTTTCGCCATGCAGCAACAGCCCTAGGGTTAGGGTTAGACTTAGGCTGACTAGGAGAGGAATTGGCCCAAAGCTGGTTTCTCATACCTTAAGGTGGTACTAAAACTCAGCCCCCACCCCCAATTTCTAGCCTGGCACCTTCCACCCCAATTGACTAGCTGTCTATTTTTCACCCCAGTGAAATGATATTCACGAATGGGCATACTAGGAAGATTAGAAACTAAGATGCAGCAAGAAATTAGTGTGATGTAGGTAGACATAAAACATTTTAATAAATGCGTCAGTTTCAAAACTAGCAGCGAAGGTAAAATCTAATCTCACTCATTTTAATATTAAGCATAGCAATAAATTTATGTATGTTTGGTGAGGTTTATCTTTAAAGTTAGCACCTATCAAAGTAACCTTAATTCATCATTACAGGCCTTTTTGAAGGCCGCGCCATCTCTCGCTAAGGGACAAGCAGGTACAGCAGCCCCCAAAAGAAATAAACCTTTTAAATGGCGTTTTAAGTTTATTATTCTTTGTTAATAAAACCATACTAATATTAGGTTATCTTACTCTGCCCCAGGGTCTCAGCAAAAGGGCCTCCCGTCGCCCTATTAATATTAATAAGGCGTTAATCATAAAGATAGAGAATAATAACCTTAAAATCCCATTCAAAAGGTTTATTTATTTCGGCGGCCGCAATACCCGTTTTGACCACAGGAGGGCACGTTTTCCCGTCCCATAGCATTAACTCCTAGACCTTCTCGGCATGGCGACCTCCCGTCCGTTCAAATTGGCCATCCCCCAGTTCATTTGGAATCGACCTTCCTATTATGGCCGAATTCTTGTCCGTTGCTTTTAGTCATCCGTCGGCACCTTCCTGTCCTCTTTTCTGCTCTACGCTGCCGCAAGAAGGGAAAAAAGCCTCGGACTGCCGCAGGTGAGCCGAGCAGCCACAAAAAGAAATAAAGCTTTTAAATGGAGTTTTAAGTGTAGTATTTATTAATGAAACCTCAGTAATATTAGGTGATGTTTTTGTGTCCCCGCGTCGCAGCAAAAGGGCTGCCCTTCGCCCTATTAACATTAATAAGCGTTACTAATAAGATGAGGATAATAACTTTAAATCCCATTAGAAAGGTCTATTTTTTCCGGCAACAGTTTTACTCGCAAGCATTATGCATAGAGGCAATCCCGGCGGGTGAATCTGGAATGGAGGTTTAGGGATGGAATAAACAAGGGACGGTGCGGAGAGGCCGCGGGCACTCTTCTAATGTTCACGTTGGCCCTCTGGGCATATGTAAAGTGCTAGGAAATTGAGGGAAGGTAACTCTTGGCTTCCTCCAGCTTACTTGCTTCAGCCCATATTGACTGCTGGAAGCATAAAAGGGGCTTGTTCTAAACCTCTAGGCGAGATGGCATATAATGCAATCATAATGAAATTATATAGTTTATTCATACACCCCGCACGCACAAACACACACACACCATCTCATTGTTCTTATATAAAATGATAAAGCCGGAGCTAAGGGCCACTTGGTCCTCATCCAACAAAATGTCTCTTCAGAGGGTCCTTGGTGCTCTCTGATCTTGGTGGTTTTCTTGCAGACGTTTCGTGACCCAACTAGGTAACATCATCAGTGCTAGAAGAGAGAGGAATTTGCTCTCTCTTTATATACTTAGTGGCTTGTCCTATCAGTGTTGATGGAGGTGTTCCTGGTAGTTTCTTGATTGGGCGGTTGTTTACTTATTTATTTAGCGTATGGCATATCATACATGGACTTGCAGTATATATTAACATTTCACCTAGATTAGAAAAACACAATAAAATATAAATGTTAAAAAGATTTTTGTTCAGATACCAATAGGCCGTCTAACCATTGAAGTGCAGCCTCCTTTATCTTAGATAGATAGATAGATAGATAGATAGATAGATAGATAGATAGATAGATAGATGTACACGATATGTTGCAGGTATGCGCAGGCCCCAGCTGCACACGTTCGGTCGTGCGTCAATGCAATTGCAGATAGCTATGATGGGAAGCTGGTGGTTTGGCATTGCCTCCTTACTAGGACCAAGAGAGAAGGACTGACCCCAAGGTCACCACAGTTGACTTTCATGCCTAAGGTGGGACTAGAACCGACAGTCTTCCGATTTCTAGTCCAGTGCCTTAAGTATCCCGCATTGTCTCTCACTGTCTATGGAGATTCTCAGTCATCCGGGTCATAATTGTCCCAAAGATGCTTTTTCAGGAGGCAACTGGACTTTCTTGATTTTCTTTGAAGACGTTTCGCTTCTCATACAAGAAGGTTCTTCAGCTCTGACTGGAGCATCACTTAATGGCCTTGGCTGCTTTTGTAAAACCTAAGCAGTGTCACAAATAGTGGAGGCTAGTGAAAAGATACTATCGGAGTGTATTGTGCCATACGCTAAATAAATACGTTTGTGTTTTTATTTATTTATTGCGATCGCTTGGGGGTTGCCAGCAAATTTTAGGGGACGTCACAAATTTGGAGGTGGTGTACTCGGTCAACCCTGGAGTCCAATTTAATACAGTTCCTGCTTTCCCTGGATAAACCATTTAGTTACCTGCAAACTGCATGCAGGCTGGGGAATTCTGGGACTTGAAGTCCACAAAAATTGCCAAGTTTGAGAAACGCTGGATGACTTACAGGGATTAAACTTGTCCCCTGCTGGCTGGGAATGGATGTGCAATACTCTGTGACACTCCACCTTTGCGGTGGGCTTTTATATAGGGCGCCCCCAATACAATCCAGATTTCTGCATTGTCTTTTTTCCGTCCTTAACTCCAATCCAAAGTCTTCCTCCATATATGCTCCAGCAAACTCGGAAGTCTTGGTTCTACCGGCCGCTCTACCATTTCCACCCGAGCTCTCTGGTTACATTTCTATGGCGATTCCCAAGTTGGATGGTTTCAAGAGCGGAAATGCAGTCTGCCCTCTCCGCTCATCCTTTCCTCTCTATGGTTCCTTTCCGCTTCCTCTCTCCGAAATTAGTGGCGACCCTTCTGCTGGCGTCACAGACCGGCGCGCCCCGAGAAGCTGTCCCGCGGCCAAGGAGAACAACGGTGGAGCCGGCGGCGCTGCTGCCTTTGCATCAGGCCAGGTGAGCTGGGGCTTCAGGGCAGCTTTTTTTCCCCGAATCTGCCGCTCGACGCCGCCTTTTCATTGGGCTGCTGTGGGTCTGAGGATTGCGGTTCCACACAGCGCGTTGCCCGATGACTCAATTGCCCTGTGTTCGCACTCCCTTCTTAACATCACCGAGGGAGCCGGGCGTTTAGCAAGTTAATTGCTGTTATTCTTAATATATTGTGGTGCTTTCCACTTTAGTCTCTGACTCCTGCCATTGCGTGCCCAAATCCCTGCGGTTTTCTTGGCAAGGTTTTTTCCCCCAGCTGCGGTTAGAATAGAATAACCGAGTTGGAAGGGACCTTGGAGGTCTTCTAGTCCAACCCCCTGCTTAGGCAGGCAACCCTATACCATTTCAGACAAATGGTTTGCCGTTGCTTCCTTCCTAGGGCCGAGAGAGAGTGACTGGCCCAAAGCTGGTTTTGGAGTGACTGACCCAGATGACTTTTTGCGTATTTTTTTAATGCAGCCTTTGTTATTTTTTAATAAATAACTCAAGGCGGCAAATATATCTAATGCTCCTTCCTTCTCTTATTTTCGCCATGCAGCAACAGCCCTATGGTTAGGGTTAGACTTAGGCTGACTAGGAGAGGAATTGGCCCAAAGCTGTTTCTCAACCTAAGGTGGTACTATTACTCAGCCCCCACCCCATTTCGTTCCTGCCTGGCACCCTTCCACCCAACTGACTACTGTCTATTTTTTCCAACCCCCAGTGAAATGATATTCACATGGCATACTAGGAAATTATTAAACTAAGATGCAGCAATAATTAGTGTGATGTAGGTAGACATAAAACATTTTAATAAATGTGTCAGTTTCAAAACTAGCAGCGAAGGTAAAATCTAATCTCACTCATTTTAATATTAACCACAGCAATAAATTTATGTATGTTTGGTGAGGTTTATCTTTAAAGTTAGCACCTATCAAAGTAACCTTAATTCATCATTATAGGCCTTTTTGAAGGCCGCGCCATCTCTCGCTAAGGGACAAGCAGGTACAGCAGCCACCAAAAGAAATAAACCTTTTAAATGGCGTTTTAAGTTTATTATTCTTTATTAATAAAACCTTACTAATATTAGGTTATCTTATTCTGCCCCAGGGTCGCAGCAAAAGGGCCTCCCGTCGCCCTATTAATATTAATAAGGCGTTAATAATAAAGATAGAGAATAATAACCTTAAATCCCGTTCAAAAGGTTTATTTATTCGGCGGCCGCATACCCGTTTTGACCGCTCAGAGGGCAGTTTTTTCCGGTCACCCCATAGCATCACAACCGTATACCTTTCGGCATGGCGACCTCCGCTCCGTCCAAATGGCCATACCGCCAGTTCTTTGGAATCGACCTTCCTATTATGGCCGAATTCCTTGTCCGTTGCTTTTAGTCATTCCTGTCCTCGTTCTGCTCTATACGCTGCCGCAAGAAGTAACAAGCTCGACTGCCGCAGTGAGCCGATCACACCCAAAAGAAATAAATCTTTTAAATTGAGTTTTAAGTGTAGTATTTATTAATGAAACCTCAGTAATATTAGGTGATGTTTTTGTGTCCCCGCGTCGCAGCAAAAGGGCTTCCCTTCGCCCTATTAACATTAATAAGGCGTTACTAATAAAGATAGAGGATAATAACTTTAAAATCTCATTCAAAAGGTCTCTTTCTTTCGGCACAGTTTTACGTCGCAAAGCATAGGCATCGAGGCAATCCCAGGCGGGTGAATCTGGAATGGAGGGTTTAGGGATGGAAGAAACGAGGGACGGGCGGGGAGGCCGGCGGGTAGCTGCTCGAAGTGTGCACGTGCCTATGGGCATATGTAAGTGCGGGGAAGTGGAGGGAAGGAAATCTTGGCTGCCTCCAGCTTCCCTTGCCCGCCATATTGACTGACTGGGAAGCTAAAAGGGCCTTTCTAAACCTCTAGGCGAGATGGGGCAGATAAATGTCATCATAATATAAATTATATAGTATTATCATACACCCTCTCACGTGCGCGCACACACACACACGCATATCATTGTTATTATATAAATAATAAAGCCGGAGCTAAGGAGCCACTTGGTCCATCATCCAACAACATTGTCTCTTCAGGGGTCCTTGGTGCTCTCTGAGCTTGGTGGTTTTCTTGCAGACGTTTCGTGACCCAACTAGGTAACATCATCAGTGCTAGAAGAGAGAGGAATTTGCTCTCTCTTTATATACTTAGTGGCTTGTCCTATCAGGGGTGATGGAGTTGTTCCTGGTAGGTTTTTCTTGATTGGGCGGTTGTTTACTTATTTATTTAGCGTATGGCATATCATACATGGACTTGCAGTATATATTAACATTTCACCTAGATTAGAAAAACACAATAAAATATAAATGTTAAAAAGATTTTTGTTCAGATACCATTGAAGTGCAGCCTCCTTTATATTAGATAGATAGATAGATAGATAGATAGATAGATAGATAGATAGATAGATTGATAGATTGATAGATAGATAGGGTAGATAGATGTACACGATATGTTGCAGGTGTGCGCAGGCCCCAGCTGCACACATTCGGTCGAGCGTCAATGCAATTGCAGATAGCTATGATGGGAAGCTGGTGGTTTGGCATTGCCTCCTTACTAGGACCAAGAGAGAAGGACTGACCCCAAGGTCACCACAGTTGACTTTCATGCCTAAGGTGGGACTAGAACCGACAGTCTTCCGATTTCTAGTCCAGTGCCTTAAGTATCCCGCATTGTCTCTCACTGTCTATGGAGATTCTCAGTCATCCGGGTCATAATTGTCCCAAAGATGCTTTTTCAGGAGGCAACTGGACTTTCTGGATTTTCTTTGAAGACGTTTCGCTTCTCATACAAGAAGGTTCTTCAGCTCTGACTGGAGCATCACTTAATGGCCTTAGCTGCTTTTGTAAAAACTAAGCAGTGTCACAACTAGTGGAGGCTAGTGAAAAGATACTATCGGAGTGTATTGTGCCATACGCTAAATAAATACGTTTGTGTTTTTATTTATTTATTGCGATCGCTTGGGGGTTGCCAGCAAATTTTAGGGGACGTCACAAATTTGGAGGTGGTGTACTCGGTCAACCCTGGAGTCCAATTTAATACAGTTCCTGCTTTCCCTGGATAAACCATTTAGTTACCTGCAAACTGCATGCAGGCTGGGGAATTCTGGGACTTGAAGTCCACAAAAATTGCCAAGTTTGAGAAACGCTGGATGACTTATAGGGATTAAACTTGTCCCCTGCTGGCTGGGAATGGATGTGCAATACTCTGTGACACTCCCCCTTTGCGGGGGGCTTTTATATAGGGCGCCCCCAATACAATCCAGATTTCTGCATTGTCTTTTTCCCGTCCTTAACTCCAATCCAAAGTCTTCCTCCATATATGCTCCAGCAAACTCGGAAGTCTTGGTTCTACCGGCCGCTCTACTATTTCCATCCGAGCTCTCTGGTTACATTTCTATGGCGATTCCAAAGTTCGACGGTTTCAAGAGCGGAAAGCCCACTCTGCCCTCCGCTCTCCTTTCCTACCTCTATGGTGCCTTTCGGCTTCTCTGCCGAAATAGGGGACGCGCCTTCTGATGGCGTCACAGCCCGGCGACGCCCCGAGAAGGCTGTCCCGCGGCGAAGGAGAAGGCAAAGGTGGAGCTGGCGGCGCTGCTGCCTTTGCATCAAGGCCAGGTGAGGCGGGGGCTTCAGGGAAGCTTCCCCGAATCTGCCGCTCGACGCCGCCTTTTCACGGGCGGCGTGGGTACTAGGAGTTGCGTTCCCACGACACGCGTTGCCCGATGAACTCAATTGCCTGTGTTCGCCCTCCCTTCTAGTAACATCACCGGAGGGAGCCGGGCGTTTAGCAAGTTATTGCTGTTATTCTTAATATTATTTGGTGCTTTCCACTTAGTCTCGACTCCTGGCCATTGCCTGACCAAATCCCTGCGGTTTTCTTGCCAAGGTTTTTCCCCCCAGCTGAATAACGGAGTTGGAAGGGACCTTGGAGGTCTTCTAGTCCAACCCCCTGCTTAGGCAGGCAACCCTATACCATTTCAGACAAATGGTTTGCCGTTGCTTCCTTCCTAGGGCCGAGAGAGAGTGACTGGCCCAAAGCTGGTTTTGGAGTGATGACCCAGATGACTTTTTGCGTATTTTTTTAATGCAGCCTTTGTTATTTTTTTATAAATAACTCAAGGCGGCAAATATATCTAATGCTCCTTCCTTCTCTTATTTTCGCCATGCAGCAACAGCCCTAGGGTTAGGGTTAGACTTAGGCTGACGAGGAGAGGAATTGGCCCAAAGCTGGTTTCTCATACCTAAGGTGGTACTAAAACTCAGCCCCCACCCCCCAATTTCTAGCCTGGCACCTTCCACCCCAATTGACTAGCTGTCTATTTTTCAACCCAGTGAAATGATATTCACGACTGGGCATACTAGGAAGATTAGAAACTAAGATGCAGCAAGAAATTAGTGTGATGTAGGTAGACATAAAACATTTTAATAAATGCGTCAGTTTCAAAACTAGCAGCGAAGATAAAATCTAATCTCACTCATTTTAATATTA
>JALGBA010001917.1:0-21348 GCA_023970755.1 Azemiops feae | reverse complement strand
GCAAAGTGTGAGTGAGAGAGAGAGCGAGAGGCTTTTGCGATCAAAGTTTGAGTGAGAGAGAGGGTTTTGCGAGCAAAGTGTGAGAGAGCGAGAGGCTTTTGTGAGCAAAGTGTGAGTGACAGAGTGAGCGAGAGTCTTTTGCGAGCAAAGTGTGAGTTAGAGAGAGGCTTTTGCGAGCAAAGTGAGAGAGAGGCTTTTGCAAGCAAAGTGTGAGAGAGCGAGAGCCTTTTGCGAGCAAAGTGTGAGTGAAAAAGCGAGCATTGGGCTTTTGCGAGCAAAGGGTTAGTGAGACAGCAAGCAGCTTTTGCGAGCAAAGTGTGAGTGATATAGCGAAAGGCTTTTACGAGCAAAGTGTGAGCGAGAGACATTTGCGAGCAAAGTGTGAGTGAGAGAGAGGCTTTTGCGAGCAAAGTGTGAGAGGCTTTTGTGAGCAAAGAGTGAGTGAGTGACAGAGCGAGAGGCTTTTGTGAGCAAAGTGTGAGTGAAAAAGCGAGCGAGGGGCTTTTGTGAGCAAAGTGTGAGTGAAAAAGCGAGCGAGAGGCTTTTGTGAGCAAAGAGTGACTGAGAGAGAGCGAGAGGCTTTTGTGAGCAAAGAGTGACTGAGAGATCGAGTGAGGGGCTTTTGTGAGCAAAGTGTGAATGAGAGAGCGAGCGGCTTTTGCAAGGAAAGTGTGAGTGAGAGGCAGAGGCTTTTGCGAGCATAGTGTAGATAGAGAGGCTAGTGCGAGGAAAGTGTGAGTGGAGGCTTTTGGACGCAAAGGGTGAGTGAGTGACTGAGAGGCGAGAGGCTTTGTGAGCAAAGATGAGTGAGAGATCGAGAGGCTTTTGTGAGCAAAGTGAGTGAGAAAGCGACGCGCGGGGCTTAAGCGAGAGGCTTTTGCGATCAAAGTGTGAGAGAGCGAAAGGCTGTTGCGAGCAAAGTGTGAAAGAGCGAGAGGCTTTTGCAAGCAATGTGTGAGAGGCTTTTGCGAGCAAAGTGTGAGAGCGATCGAGAGGCTTTTCTGAGCAAAGTGTGAGTGATAGAGCGAAAGGCGTTTACGAGCAAAGTGTGAGTGAGAGGCTTTTGCGAGCAAAGTGTGAGTGACAGAGAGAGCGAGAGGCTTTTGCGATCAAAGTTTGAGTGAGAGAGAGGGTTTTGCGAGCAAAGTGAGTGAGAGAGAGACTTTTGCAAGCAAAGTGTGAGAGAGCGAGAGGCTTTTGCGAGCAAAGTGTGAGTGACAGAGTGAGCGAGAGTCTTTTGCGAGCAAAGTGTGAGTTAGAGAGAGGCTTTTGCGAGCAAAGTGTGAGAGAGCGAGAGGCTTTTGTGAGCAAAGAGTGACTGAGAGATTGAGTGAGGGGCTTTTGTGAGCAAAGTGTGAATGAGAGAGCGAGCGGCTTTTGCAAGGAAAGTGTGAGTGAGAGAGCAAGAGGCTTTTGTGAGCAAAGTGTGATAGAGAGGCTATTGCGAGGAAAGTGTGAGTGAGAGGCTTTTGTAACCAAAGGGTGAGTGAGTGACTGATTGAGCGAGAGGCTTTTGTGAGCAAAGAGTGAGTGAGAGAGCGAGAGGCTTTTGTGAGCAAAGAGTAAGCAAGAGGCTTTTGCGAGCAAAGTGTGATAGAGAGGCTTTTGCGAGCAAAGTGTGAGTGAGAGGCTTTTTTAAGCAAAGGGTGAGTGAGTGACTGAGAGAGCGAGAGGCTTTTGTGAGCAAAGAGTGAGAGAGCGAGAGGCTTTTGTGAGCAAAGTGAGTGAGAAAGCGAGCGAGGGGCTTTTGCGAGCAAAGAGTAAGCGAGAGGCTTTTGCGATCAAAGTGTGAGAGAGCGAAAGGCTGTTGCGAGCAAAGTGTGAAAGAGCGAGAGGCTTTTGCAAGCAATGTGTGAGAGGCTTTTGCGAGCAAAGTGTGAGAGCGAGAGAGAGGCTTTTCTGAGCAAAGTGTGAGTGATAGAGCGAAAGGCGTTTACGAGCAAAGTGTGAGTGAGAGGCTTTTGCGATCAAAGTTTGAGTGAGAGAGAGGGTTTTGCGAGCAAAGTGAGTGAGAGAGAGACTTTTGCAAGCAAAGTGTGAGAGAGCGAGAGGCTTTTGCGAGCAAAGTGTGAGTGACAGAGTGAGCGAGAGGCTTTTGCGAGCAAAGTGTGAGTTAGAGAGAGGCTTTTGCGAGCAAAGTGAGAGAGAGGCTTTTTGCAAGCAAGTGTGAGAGAGCGAGAGCCTTTTGCCAGCAAAGTGTGATGTGAAAAAGCGAGCATTGGTTTTTTTGTTGGCGAGCACATGGGTTAAGTGGGACAAGCAAGCATGCTTTGCCGAGCAAATGTGAGTGATATCTGCGAAGGCTTTTACAGCAAAAGTGTGACTAGAGCTTTGCGAGCAATGTGAGTGAGAGAGGGCTTTTGCGAGCAAAGATGTTAGAGGCTTTTGGTGAGCAATAGGTGAGTGATTGACAGAGCGAGAGGCTTTTGGGCACAGTGTGAAGTATAAAAGCGAGAGAGGGCTTTTGCAAGGCAAAGTGTGAGTGAGAGAAGCGAGAGGCTTTTGTGAGCAAAGAGTACTGAGAATCGAGAGGCTTTTTGTGAGCAAAGAGTGCTGAGAGACGAGCGAGAGGCTTTTGTGAGCAAAGAGTGAGTGAGAGAGCGAGAGGCTTTTGTGAGCAAAGAGAAAGCAAGAGGCTTTTGCGAGCAAAGTGTGATAGAGAGGCTTTTGCGAGCAAAGTGTGAGTGAGAGGCTTTTGTAAGCAAAGGGTGAGTGAGTGACTGAGTGAGCGAGAGGCTTTTGTGAGCAAAGAGTGAGTGAGAGAGCGAGAGGCTTTTGTGAGCAAAGTGAGTGAGAAAGCGAGCGAGGGGCTTAAGCGAGAGGCTTTTGCGATCAAAGTGTGAGAGAGCGAAAGGCTGTTGCGAGCAAAGTGTGAAAGAGCGAGAGGCTTTTGCAAGCAATGTGTGAGAGGCTTTTGCGAGCAAAGTGTGAGAGCGAGCGAGAGGTTTTTCTGAGCAAAGTGTGAGTGATAGAGCGAAAGGCGTTTAGGAGCAAAGTGTGAGTGAGAGGCTTTTGCGAGCAAAGTGTGAGTGACAGAGAGAGCGAGAGGCTTTGCGATCAAAGTTTGAGTGAGAGAGAGGGTTTTGCGAGCAAAGTGAGTGAGAGAGAGACTTTTGCAAGCAAAGTGTGAGAGAGCGAGAGGCTTTTGCGAGCAAAGTGTGAGTGACAGAGTGAGCGAGAGTCTTTTGCGAGCAAAGTGTGAGTTAGAGAGAGGCTTTTGCGAGCAAAGTGTGAGAGAGCGAGAGGCTTTTGTGAGCAAAGAGTGACTGAGAGATTGAGTGAGGGGCTTTTGTGAGCAAAGTGTGAATGAGAGAGCGAGCGGCTTTTGCAAGGAAAGTGTGAGTGAGAGAGCAAGAGGCTTTTGTGAGCAAAGTGTGATAGAGAGGCTATTGCGAGGAAAGTGTGAGTGAGAGGCTTTTGTAACCAAAGGGTGAGTGAGTGACTGATTGAGCGAGAGGCTTTTGTGAGCAAAGAGTGAGTGAGAGAGCGAGAGGCTTTTGTGAGCAAAGAGTAAGCAAGAGGCTTTTGCGAGCAAAGTGTGATAGAGAGGCTTTTGCGAGCAAAGTGTGAGTGAGAGGCTTTTTTAAGCAAAGGGTGAGTGAGTGACTGAGAGAGCGAGAGGCTTTTGTGAGCAAAGAGTGAGAGAGCGAGAGGCTTTTGTGAGCAAAGTGAGTGAGAAAGCGAGCGAGGGGCTTTTGCGAGCAAAGAGTAAGCGAGAGGCTTTTGCGATCAAAGTGTGAGAGAGCGAAAGGCTGTTGCGAGCAAAGTGTGAAAGAGCGAGAGGCTTTTGCAAGCAATGTGTGAGAGGCTTTTGCGAGCAAAGTGTGAGAGCGAAAGAGAGGCTTTTGTGAGCAAAGTGTGATTGATAGAGCGAAAGGCTTTTACGAGCAAAGTGTGAGTGAGAGGCTTTTGCGAGCAAAGTGTGAGTGACAGAGAGAGCGAGAGGCTTTTGCGAGCAAAGTGTGAGTGAGAGAGAGGGTTTTGCGAGCAAAGTGATTGAGAGAGAGACTTTTGCAAGCAAAGTGTGAGAGAGCGAGAGGCTTTAGCGAGCAAAGTGTGAGTGACAGAGAGAGAGAGATGCTTTTGCAAGCAAAGTGAGAGATAGGCTTTTGCAAGCAAAGTGTGAGAGAGCGAAAGGGTTTTACGAGCAAAGTGTGAGCGAGAGGCTTTTGCGAGCAAAGTGTGAGTGAGAGAGAGGCTTTTGCGAGCAAAGTGTGAGAGGCTTTTGTGAGCAAAGAGTGAGTGAGTGAGAGAGCGAGAGGCTTTTGTGAGCAAAGTGTGAGTGAAAAAGCGAGCGAGGGGCTTTTGCGAGCAAAGAGTAAGCGAGAGCCTTTTGCAAGCAAAGTGTGAGAGAGTGAGAGGCTTTTGCGAGCAAAGTGTGAGAGCGAGCGAGAGGCTTTTGTGAGCAAAGTGTGAATGAGAGAGCGAGCGGCTTTTGCGAGCAAAGTGTGAGAGAGAGGCTTTTGCGAGCAAAGTGTGAGTGAGAGGCTTTTGCGAGCAAAGTGTGAGTGCGAGGCTTTTGTGAGCAAAGGGTGAGTGAGTGACTGAGAGAGCGAGAGGCTTTTGTGAGTAAAGAGTGAGTGAGAGAGCGTGAGGCTTTTGCGAGCAAACTGTGAGTGAAAGGCTTTTGCGAGCAAAGTGTGAGTGAGAGGCTTTTGTGAGCAAAGGGTGAGTGAGTGACTGAGAGAGCGAGGGGCTTTTGCGAGCAAAGAGTAAGCGAGAGGCTTTTGCGATCAAAGTGTGAGAGAGCGAAAGGCTTTTGCGAGCAAAGTGTGAAAGAGCGAGAGGCTTTTGCAAGCAATGTGTGAGAGGCTTTTGCGAGCAAAGTGTGAGAGCGAGTGAGAGGCTTTTGTGAGCAAAGAGTGAGAGATCGAGCGAGGGGCTTTTGTGAGCAAAGTGTGAATGAGATAGCGAGCGGCTTTTGCAAGGAAAGTTTGAGTGAGAGGCTTTTTCGAGCAAAGTGTGAGTGAGAGGCTTTTGCGAGCAAAGTGTGAGTGAGAGGTTTTTGCGAGCAAAGTGTGAGCGAGAGGCTTTTGCGAACAAAGTGTGAGTGAGAGAGAGGCTTTTGCGAGCAAAGTGTGAGAGGCTTTTGTGAGCAAAGAGTGAGTGAGTGAGAGAGCGAGAGGCTTTTGTGAGCAAAGTGTGAGTGAAAGAGCGAGCGAGGGGCTTTTGCGAGCAAAGAGTAAGCGAGAGGCTTTTGCAAGCAAAGTGTGAGAGAGCGAGAGGCTTTTGCAAGCAAAGTGAGAGAGCGACAGGCTTTTGTGAGCAAAATGAGTGAAAAAGCGAGCGAGGGGCTTTTGCGAGCAAAGAGTAAGCGAGAGGCTTTTACGAGCAAAGTGTGAGCCAGAGGCTTTTGCAAGCAAAGTGTGAGTGAGAGAGAGACTTTTGCGAGCAAAGTGTGAGAGACTTTTGTGAGCAAAGAGTGAGTGAGTGAGAGAGCGAGAGGCTTTTGTGAGCAAAGTGTGAGTGAAAAAGCGAGCGAGGGGCTTTTGTGATCAAAGAGTAAGCGAGAGGCTTTTGCAAGCAAAGTTTGAGAGAGCGAGAGGCTTTTGCGAGCAAAGTGTGAGAGCGAGCGAGAGGCTTTTGTGAGTGACTGAGATATCAAGCGTGAGCAAAGAGTGACTGAGATATCAAGCAAAGTGAGTGAAAAAGCGAGCAAGGGGCTTTTGCGAGCAAAGAGTAAGCGAGCAAAGTGTGAGTGAGAGGCCTTTGCGAGCAAAGTGTGAGTGAGAGGCTTTTGTGAGCAAAGCTTGAGTGAGTGACTGAGAGAGCGAGAGGCTTTTGTGAGCAAAGAGTGAGTGAGAGAGCGAGAGGCTTTTGCGAGCAAAGTGTGAGTGAGAGGCTTTTGCGAGCAAAGTGTGATTGAGAGGCTTTTGTGAGCAAAGGGTGAGTGAGTGACTGAGAGAGCAAGGGGCTTTTGCGAGCAAAGAGTAAGCGAGAGGCTTTTGCGATCAAAGTGTGAGAGAGCAAAAGGCTTTTGCGAGCAAAGTGTGAAAGAGCGAGAAGCTTTTGCAATCAATGTGTGAGAGGCTTTTGCGAGCAAAGTGTGAGAGCGACTGAGAGGCTTTTGTGAGCAAAGAGTGAGAGATCGAGCGAGGGGCTTTTGTGAGCAAAGTGTGAATGAGATAGCGAGCGGCTTTTGCAAGGAAAGTTTGAGTGAGAGGCTTTTGCGAGCAAAGTGTGAGTAAGAGGCTTTTGCGAGGAAAGTGTGAGTGAGAGGCTTTTGCGAGCAAAGTGTGAGCGAGAGGCTTTTGCGAGCAAAGTGTGAGTGAGAGAGAGGCTTTTGCGAGCAAAGTGTGAGAGGCTTTTGTGAGCAAAGTGTGAGTGAAAAAGCGAGCGAGGGGCTTTTGCGAGCAAAGAGTAAGCGAGAGGCTTTTGCAAGCAAAGTGTGAGAGAGCGAGAGGCTTTTGCGAGCAAAGTGACAGAGACAGGCTTTTGTGAGCAAAATGAGTGAAAAAGCGAGCGAGGGGCTTTTGCGAGCAAAGAGTAAGCGAGAGGCTTTTACGAGCAAAGTGTGAGCGAGAGGCTTTTGCGAGCAAAGTGTGAGTGAGAGAGGCTTTTGCGAGCAAAGTGTGAGAGGCTTTTGTGAGCAAACAGTGAGTGAGTGAGAGAGCGAGAGGCTTTTGTGAGCAAAGTGTGAGTGAAAAAGCGAGCGAGGGGCTTTTGCGAGCAAAGAGTAAGCGTAGAGGCTTTTGCAAGCAAACTTTGAGAGAGCGAGAGGCTTTTGCGAGCAAAGTGAGTGAAAATGCGAGCGAGGTGCTTTTGCGAGCAAAGAGTAAGCGAGAGGCTTTTGCGATCAAAGTGTGAGAGAGCGAAAGGCTTTTGTGAGCAAAGTGTGAAAGAGCGAGAGGCTTTTGCAAGCAATGTGTGAGAGGCTTTTGCGAGCAAAGTGTGAGAGCGATTGAGAGGCTTTTCTGAGCAAAGAGTGACTGAGAGATCGAGCGAGGGGCTTTTGTGAGCAAAGAGTGACTGAGAGATCAAGCGAGGGGCTTTTGTGACCAAAGAGTGACTGAGAGAGCGAGAGGCTTTTGTGAGCAGAGTGACTGAGAGATCGAGTGAGGGGCTTTTGTTAGCAAAGTGTGAATGAGAGAGCGAGCGGCTTTTGCAAGGAAAGTGTGAGTGAGAGAGCAAGAGGCTTTTGCGAGCAAAGTGTGAGAGAGAGGCTTTTGCGAGCAAAGTGTGAGTGAGAGGCTTTTGCGAGCAAAGTGTGAGTGAGAGGTTTTTGTGAGCAAAGGGTGAGTGAGTGACTGAGAGAGCGAGAGGCTTTTGTGAGCAAAGAGTGAGTGAGAGAGCGAGAGGCTTTTGCGAGCAAAGTGTGAGTGAGAGGCTTTTGTGAGCAAAGGGTGAGTGAGTGACTGAGAGAGCGAGGGGCTTTTGCGAGCAAAGAGTAAGCGAGAGGCTTTTGCGATCAAAGTGTGAGAGAGCAAAAGGCTTTTGCGATCAAAGTGTGAGAGAGCGAAAGGCTTTTGTGAGCAAAGTGTGAAAGAGCGAGAGGCTTTTGCAAGCAATGTGTGAGAGGCTTTTGCGAGCAAAGTGTGAGAGCGATTGAGAGGCTTTTGTGAGCAAAGAGTGAATGAGATAGCGAGCGGCTTTTGCAAGGAAAGTTTGAGTGAGAGGCTTTTGCGAGCAAAGTGTGAGTGAGAGGCTTTTGTGAGCAAAGGGTGAGTGAGATAGCGAGCGGCTTTTGCAAGGAAAGTTTGAGTGAGAGGCTTTTGCGAGCAAAGTGTGAGTGAGAGGCTTTTGTGAGCAAAGGGTGAGTGAGTGACTGAGAGAGCGAGGGGCTTTTGTGAGCAAAGTGTGAATGAGATAGCGAGCGGCTTTTGCAAGGAAAGTTTGAGTGAGAGGCTTTTGCGAGCAAAGTGTGAGTGAGAGGCTTTTGTGAGCAAAGGGTGAGTGAGTGACTGAGAGAGCGAGATGCTTTTGTGAGCAAAGAGTGAGTGAGAGAGCGAGAGGCTTTTGTGAGAAAAATGAGTGAAAAAGCGAGCGAGGGGCTTTTGCGAGCAAAGAGTAAGCGAGAGGCTTTTGCGAGCAAAGAGTAAGCGAGAGGCTTTTGCGAGCAAAGTGTGAGTGAGAGGCTTTTGTGAGCAAAGTGTGAGTGAAAAAGCAAGCGAGGGGCTTTTGTGAGCAAAGAGTAAGCGAGAGGCTTTTGCGAGCAAAGTGTGAGAGCAAGCGAGAGGCTTTTGTGAGCAAAGAGTGACTGAGAGATCGAGCGAGGGGCTTTTGCGAGCAGATTGATTGAGACAGCGAGGAAGAGGCTTTTGTGAGCAAAGTGTGAGTGATAGAGCAAAAGGCTGTTAGGAGCAAAGTGTGAAAGAGCGAGAGGCTTTTGTGAGCAAAGTGAGTGAAAAAGCGAGCAAGGGGCTTTTGCGAGCAAAGAGTAAGCGAGAGGCTTTTGTGAGCAAAGAGTAAGCGAGAGGCTTTTGCGAGCAAAGTGTGAGTGAGAGGCTTTTGCGAGCAATGTGTGAGAGGCTTTTGCAAGCAAAGTGTGAGAGCGAGTGAGAGGCTTTTGTGAGCAAAGGGTGACTGAGAGATCGAGCGAGGGGCTTTTGTGAGCAACGTGTGAATGAGATAGCGAGCGGCTTTTGCAAGGAAAGTTTGAGCGAGAGAGCAAGAGGCTTTTGCGAGCAAAGTGTGATAGAGAGGCTTTTGCGAGCAAAGTGTGAGTGAGAGGCTTTTGTAAGCAAAGGGTGAGTGAGTGACTGAGAGAGCGAGAGGCTTTTGTGAGCAAAGAGTGAGTGAGAGAGCGAGAGGCTTTTTTGAGCAAAGAGTGACTGAGAGATCGAGCGAGGGGCTTTTGTGAGCAAAGTGTGAGAGAGAGGCTTTTGCCAGCAAAGGGTGAGTGAGAGAGAGCGAGAGGCTTTTGTGAGCAAAGAGTGACTGAGAGAGCGAGAGGCTTTTTTGAGCAAAGAGTGACTGAGAGATCGAGCGAGGGGCTTTTGTGAGCAAAGTGTGAATGAGAGAGCGAGCGGCTTTTGCAAGGAAAGTGTGAGTGAGAGAGCAAGAGGCTTTTGCGAGCAAAGTGTGATAGAGAGGCTATTGCGAGGAAAGTGTGAGTGAGAGGCTTTTGTAACCAAAGGGTGAGTGAGTGACTGAGAGAGCGAGAGGCTTTTGTGAGCAAAGAGTGAGTGAGAGAGCGAGAGGCTTTTGTGAGCAAAGAGTAAGCAAGAGGCTTTTGCGAGCAAAGTGTGATAGAGAGGCTTTTGCGAGCAAAGTGTTAGTGAGAGGCTTTTGTAAGCAAAGGGTGAGTGAGTGACTGAGAGAGCGAGAGGCTTTTGTGAGCAAAGAGTGAGTGAGAGAGCGAGAGGCTTTTGTGAGCAAAGTGAGTGAGAAAGCGAGCGAGGGGCTTAAGCGAGAGGATTTTGCGATCAAAGTGTGAGAGAGCGAAAGGCTGTTGCGAGCAAAGTGTGAAGAAGAGCGAGAGGCTTTGCAAGCAATGTCGTGCCAGAGGCTTTTGCGAGCCAAAGTGGAGAGCGAGCGAGATGTTTTTCTGAGCAAGTCGTGAGTGATAGAGCGAAAGGCGTAGGAGCAAAGTGTGAGTGAGAGGCTTTTGCGAGCAAAAAGTGTGAGTGACAGAGAAGAGCCGAGAGGCTTGGATCAAAGTTTGAGTGAGAGAGAGGGTTTGCGAGCAAAGGATGACGAGAGAGACTTTTGCAAGCAAAGTGTGATGAGAGCGAGAGGCTTTTGCTGAGCAAAGTAGTGAGTGACAGAGAGAGCGAGAGGCTTTTGAGAGCAAAGAGTGAGTTAGAGAGAGCTTTTGCGAGCAAACTGAGAGAGAGGCTTTTGCAAGCAAAAAGTGGTGAGAGAGCGAGAGGCTTTTGCGAGCAAAGTGTGAGTGAAAAGCGAGCTTGGGCTTTTGCGAGCACAAGGGTGAGTGAGACAGCAAGCGGCTTTTGCGAGCAAAGGGTGAGTGATATAGCGAAAGGCTTTTACGAGCAAAGTGTGAGAGAGAGGCATTTGCGAGCAAAGTGTGAGTGAGAGAGAGGCTTTTGCGAGCAAAGTGTGAGAGGCTTTTGTGAGCAAAGAGTGAGTGAGTGACAGAGCGAGAGGCTTTTGTGAGCAAAGTGTGTGTGAAAAAGCGAGCGAGGGGCTTTTGCAAGCAAAGTGTGAGTGAGAGAGAGCGAGAGGCTTTTGTGAGCAAAGAGTGACTGAGAGAGCGAGAGGCTTTTGTGAGCAAAGAGTGACTGAGAGATCGAGTGAGGGGCTTTTGTGAGCAAAGTGTGAATGAGAGAGCGAGCGGCTTTTGCAAGGAAAGTGTGAGTGAGAGAGCAAGAGGCTTTTGCGAGCAAAGTGTGATAGAGAGGCTATTGCGAGGAAAGTGTGAGTGAGAGGCTTTTGTAACCAAAGGGTGAGTGAGTGACTGAGAGAGCGACAGGCTTTTGTGAGCAAAGAGTGAGTGAGAGAGCAGAGAGCTTTTGTGAGCAAAGAGTAAGCAAGAGGCTTGCGAGCAAAGTGTGCTAGAGAGGCTTTTGCGAGCAAAGTGTTAGGGAGAGGCCTTTGTAAGCAAGGTGTGATTGGTGACGTGACTGAGAGAGCGAGAGGCTTTTGTGAGCAAAGCATGTGAGTGAACGAGACGAGAGCTTTTGTGAGCAAAGTGAGTGAGAAGCGAGCGAGGGGCTAACGAGAGGATTTTGCGATCAAAGTCGTGAAATAGCGAGAGGCTTTGCAAGCAATGTGTGAGGAGGGGGGGGGCGGGGTCTTTTTTTTCTGGGGACTTTTGCGAGCAAAGTGTGAGAGCGATCGAGAGGCTTTTCTGAGCAAAGTGTGAGTGATAGAGCGAAAGGCGTTTACGAGCAAAGTGTGAGTGAGAGGCTTTTGCGAGCAAAGTGTGAGTGACAGAGAGAGCGAGAGGCTTTTGCGATCAAAGTTTGAGTGAGAGGGTTTTGCGAGCAAAGTGAGTGAGAGAGAGACTTTTGCAAGCAAAGTGTGAGAGAGCGAGAGGCTTTTGCGAGCAAAGTGTGAGTGACAGAGAGAGCGAGAGGCTTTTGCGAGCAAAGTGTGAGTTAGAGAGAGGCTTTTGCGAGCAAAGTGAGAGAGAGGCTTTTGCAAGCAAAGTGTGAGAGAGCGAGAGGCTTTTGCGAGCAAAGTGTGAGTGAAAAAGCGAGCATTGGGCTTTTGCGAGCAAAGGGTGAGTGAGACAGCAAGCAGCATTTGCGAGCAAAGTGTGAGTGATATAGCGAAAGGCTTTTACGAGCAAAGTGTGAGCGAGAGGATTTTGCGATCAAAGTGTGAGAGAGCGAAAGGCTGTTGCGAGCAAAGTGTGAAAGAGCGAGAGGCTTTTGCAAGCAATGTGTGAGAGGCTTTTGCGAGCAAAGTGTGAGAGCGAGCGAGAGGCTTTTCTGAGCAAAGTGTGAGTGATAGAGCGAAAGGAGTTTACGAGCAAAGTGTGAGTGAGAGGCTTTTGCGAGCAAAGTGTGAGTGACAGAGAGAGCGAGAGGCTTTTGCGATCAAAGTTTGAGTGAGAGAGAGGGTTTTGCAAGCAAAGTGAGTGAGAGAGAGACTTTTGCAAGCAAAGTGTGAGAGAGCGAGAGGCTTTTGCGAGCAAAGTGTGAATGACAGAGAGAGCGAGAGGCTTTTGCAAGCAAAGTGTGAGTTAGAGAGAGGCTTTTGCGAGCAAAGTGAGAGAGAGGCTTTTGCAAGCAAAATGGGAAAGAGCGAGAGGCTTTTGCGAGCAAAGTGTGAGTGAAAAAGCGAGCATTGGGCTTTTGCGAGCAAAGTGTGAGTGATAGAGCGAAAGGCTTTTACGAGCAAAGTGTGAGCGAGAGGCATTTGCGAGCAAAGTGTGAGTGAGAGAGAGGCTTTTGCGAGCAAAGTGTGAGAGGCTTTTGTGAGCAAAGAGTGAGTGAGAGAGCGAGAGGCTTTTGTGAGCAAAGTGTGAGTGAAAAAGCGAGCGAGGGGCTTTTGCAAGCAAAGTGTGAGTGAGAGAGATCGAGAGGCTTTTGTGAGCAAAGAGTGACTGAGAGAGCGAGAGGCTTTTGTGAGCAAAGAGTGACTGAGAGATCGAGTGAGGGGCTTTTGTGAGCAAAGTGTGAATGAGAGAGCGAGCGGCTTTTGCAAGGAAAGTGTGAGTGAGAGAGCAAGAGGCTTTTGCGAGCAAAGTGTGATACAGAGGCTATTGCGAGGAAAGTGTGAGTGAGAGGCTTTTGTAACCAAAGGGTGAGTGAGTGACTGAGAGAGCGACAAGCTTTTGTGAGCAAAGAGTGAGTGAGAGAGCGAGAGGCCTTTGTGAGCAAAGTGTAAGCAAGAGGCTTTTGCGAGCAAAGTGTGATAGAGAGGCTTTTGCGAGCAAACTGTGAGTGAGAGGCTTTTGTAAGCAAAGGGTGAGTGAGTGACTGAGAAAGCGAGAGGCTTTTGTGAGCAAAGAGTGAGTGAGAGAGCGAGAGGCTTTTGTGAGCAAAGTGAGTGAGAAAGCAAGCGAGGGGCTTAAGCGAGAGGCTTTTGCGATCAAAGTGTGAGAGAGCGAAAGGCTGTTGCGAGCAAAGTGTGAAAGAGCGAGAGGCTTTTGCAAGCAATGTGTGAGAGGCTTTTGCGAGCAAAGTGTGAGAGCGAGCGAGAGGCTTTTCTGAGCAAAGTGTGAGTGATAGAGCAAAGTGTGTGAGAGGCGTTTACGAGCAAAGTGTGAGTGAGAGGCTTTTGCGAGCAAAGTGTGAGTGACAGAGAGAGCGAGAGGCTTTTGCGATCAAAGTTTGAGTGAGAGAGAGGGTTTTGCGAGCAAAGTGTGAGAGAGCGAGAGGCTTTTGTGAGCAAAGTGTGAGTGACAGAGTGAGCGAGAGTCTTTTGCGAGCAAAGTGTGAGTTAGAGAGAGGCTTTTGCGAGCAAAGTGAGAGAGAGGCTTTTACAAGCAAAGTGTGAGAGAGCGAGAGGCTTTTGCGAGCAAAGTGTGAGTGAAAAAGCGAGCATTGGGCTTTTGCGAGCAAAGGGTGAGTGAGACAGCAAAGGCAGGCTTTTGCGAGCAAGTGTGAGTGATATAGCTAAATGCTATTTACGAGCAAAGTGTGAGCGAGAGGCATTGCGAGCCAAGTGTGGTGAAGAGAGGCTTTTGCGAGCAAGTGTGAGGGCTTTTGTGAGCAAGAGTTAGTGAGTTACAGAGCGCGAGGCTTTTGTGAGAAAGTGTGAGTGAAAAAGCGAGCGAGTGCTTTTGCAAGTCAAAGTGTGAGTGACGAGAGGGAGTCGAGAGGCGTTTGTGAGCAAAGAGTGACTGAGAGAGCGAGCGGGCTTTTGTGTCAAAGAGGGACTGAGAGATCGATGAGGGGCTTTTGAGCAAGAGTGACTGAGATTAGCGGAGAGGCTTTTGTGGCAAGAGTGACTGAGGATCGAGTGAGGGGCTTTTTTGTGAGCAAAGTGTGAATGAAGAAAGCAGCGGCTTTTTCAAGGAAGTGTGAGTGAGAGAGCAAGACGCTTTTGCGAGCAAAGTGTGATAGAGAGGCTATTGCGAGGAAAGTGTGAGTGAGAGGCTTTTGTAACCAAAGGGTGAGTGAGTGACTGAGAGAGCGAGAGGCTTTTGTGAGCAAAGAGTGAGTGAGAGAGCGAGAGGCTTTTGTGAGCAAAGAGTAAGCAAGAGGCTTTTGCGAGCAAAGTGTGATAGAGAGGCTTTTGCGAGCAAAGTGTTAGTGAGAGGCTTTTGTAAGCAAAGGGTGAGTGAGTGACTGAGAGAGCGAGAGGCTTTTGTGAGCAAAGAGTGAGTGAGAGAGCGAGAGGCTTTTGTGAGCAAAGTGAGTGAGAAAGCGAGCGAGGGGCTTTTGCGAGCAAAGAGTAAGCGAGAGGCTTTTGCGATCAAAGTGTGAGAGAGCGAAAGGCTGTTGCGAGCAAAGTGTGAAAGAGCGAGAGGCTTTTGCAAGCAATGTGTGAGAGGCTTTTGCGAGCAAAGTGTGAGAGCGATCGAGAGGCTTTTCTGAGCAAAGTGTGAGTGATAGAGCGAAAGGCGTTTACGAGCAAAGTGTGAGTGAGAGGCTTTTGCGAGCAAAGTGTGAGTGACAGAGAGAGCGAGAGGCTTTTGCGATCAAAGTTTGAGTGAGAGGGTTTTGCGAGCAAAGTGAGTGAGAGAGAGACTTTTGCAAGCAAAGTGTGAGAGAGCGAGAGGCTTTTGCGAGCAAAGTGTGAGTGACAGAGAGAGCGAGAGGCTTTTGCGAGCAAAGTGTGAGTTAGAGAGAGGCTTTTGCGAGCAAAGTGAGAGAGAGGCTTTTGCAAGCAAAGTGTGAGAGAGCGAGAGGCTTTTGAGAGCAAAGTGTGAGTGAAAAAGCGAGCATTGGGCTTTTGCGAGCAAAGGGTGAGTGAGACAGCAAGCAGCTTTTGCGAGCAAAGTGTGAGTGATATAGCGAAAGGCTTTTACGAGCAAAGTGTGAGCGAGAGGCATTTGCGAGCAAAGTGTGAGTGAGAGATCGAGTGAGGGGCTTTTGTGAGCAAAGTGTGAATGAGAGAGCGAGCGGCTTTTGCAAGGAAAGTGTGAGTGAGAGAGCAAGAGGCTTTTGCGAGCAAAGTGTGAGTGACAGAGAGAGCGAGAGGCTTTTGCGATCAAAGTTTGAGTGAGAGAGAGGGTTTTGCGAGCAAAGTGTGAGAGAGCGAGAGGCTTTTGTGAGCAAAGTGTGAGTGACAGAGTGAGCGAGAGTCTTTTGCGAGCAAAGTGTGAGTTAGAGAGAGGCTTTTGCGAGCAAAGTGAGAGAGAGGCTTTTACAAGCAAAGTGTGAGAGAGCGAGAGGCTTTTGCGAGCAAAGTGTGAGTGAAAAAGCGAGCATTGGGCTTTTGCGAGCAAAGGGTGAGTGAGACGCAGCATCTTTTGCGAGCAAAGGTGTGAGTGATATAGCGGAACGGCGTTTACGAGCAAGTGTGAGTCATAGAGACATTTGCTAGCAACTTGTGAGGTGAGAGAGTATGCTTTTGCGAACAAGTGTGAGAGGCTTTGTGAGGCAAGAGTGAGTGAGTGACAGAGCAAGATGCTTTTGTGAGCAAGTGTAGTGAAAAGCGAGCGAGGGGCTTTTTGCAAGCAAAGTTGAGTGAGATAGAGCGAGGGCTTTTGTGATCACGAGTGGACTGAAGACGAGAGGCTTTGTGATCAAAGAGTGACTGATAGATCGAGTGAGGGGCTTTGTGAGCCAAGTGTGAATGAGCGAGAGAGCGGGCTTTGCAAGGAAATGTGAGTTGAGAGCAGAGGCTTTTGCGAGCAAAGTGTGATAGAGAGGCTTTTGCGAGCAAAGTGTGAGTGAGAGGCTTTTGTAAGCAAAGGGTGAGTGAGTGACTGAGTGAGCGAGAGGCTTTTGTGAGCAAAGAGTGAGTGAGAGAGCGAGAGGCTTTTGTGAGCAAAGTGAGTGAGAAAGCGAGCGAGGGGCTTAAGCGAGAGGCTTTTGCGATCAAAGTGTGAGAGAGCGAAAGGCTGTTGCGAGCAAAGTGTGAAAGAGCGAGAGGCTTTTGCAAGCAATGTGTGAGAGGCTTTTGCGAGCAAAGTGTGAGAGCGAGCGAGAGGTTTTTCTGAGCAAAGTGTGAGTGATAGAGCGAAAGGCGTTTAGGAGCAAAGTGTGAGTGAGAGGCTTTTGCGAGCAAAGTGTGAGTGACAGAGAGAGCGAGAGGCTTTGCGATCAAAGTTTGAGTGAGAGAGAGGGTTTTGCGAGCAAAGTGAGTGAGAGAGAGACTTTTGCAAGCAAAGTGTGAGAGAGCGAGAGGCTTTTGCGAGCAAAGTGTGAGTGACAGAGTGAGCGAGAGTCTTTTGCGAGCAAAGTGTGAGTTAGAGAGAGGCTTTTGCGAGCAAAGTGTGAGAGAGCGAGAGGCTTTTGTGAGCAAAGAGTGACTGAGAGATTGAGTGAGGGGCTTTTGTGAGCAAAGTGTGAATGAGAGAGCGAGCGGCTTTTGCAAGGAAAGTGTGAGTGAGAGAGCAAGAGGCTTTTGTGAGCAAAGTGTGATAGAGAGGCTATTGCGAGGAAAGTGTGAGTGAGAGGCTTTTGTAACCAAAGGGTGAGTGAGTGACTGATTGAGCGAGAGGCTTTTGTGAGCAAAGAGTGAGTGAGAGAGCGAGAGGCTTTTGTGAGCAAAGAGTAAGCAAGAGGCTTTTGCGAGCAAAGTGTGATAGAGAGGCTTTTGCGAGCAAAGTGTGAGTGAGAGGCTTTTTTAAGCAAAGGGTGAGTGAGTGACTGAGAGAGCGAGAGGCTTTTGTGAGCAAAGAGTGAGAGAGCGAGAGGCTTTTGTGAGCAAAGTGAGTGAGAAAGCGAGCGAGGGGCTTTTGCGAGCAAAGAGTAAGCGAGAGGCTTTTGCGATCAAAGTGTGAGAGAGCGAAAGGCTGTTGCGAGCAAAGTGTGAAAGAGCGAGAGGCTTTTGCAAGCAATGTGTGAGAGGCTTTTGCGAGCAAAGTGTGAGAGCGAAAGAGAGGCTTTTGTGAGCAAAGTGTGATTGATAGAGCGAAAGGCTTTTACGAGCAAAGTGTGAGTGAGAGGCTTTTGCGAGCAAAGTGTGAGTGACAGAGAGAGCGAGAGGCTTTTGCGAGCAAAGTGTGAGTGAGAGAGAGGGTTTTGCGAGCAAAGTGATTGAGAGAGAGACTTTTGCAAGCAAAGTGTGAGAGAGCGAGAGGCTTTAGCGAGCAAAGTGTGAGTGACAGAGAGAGAGAGATGCTTTTGCAAGCAAAGTGAGAGATAGGCTTTTGCAAGCAAAGTGTGAGAGAGCGAAAGGGTTTTACGAGCAAAGTGTGAGCGAGAGGCTTTTGCGAGCAAAGTGTGAGTGAGAGAGAGGCTTTTGCGAGCAAAGTGTGAGAGGCTTTTGTGAGCAAAGAGTGAGTGAGTGAGAGAGCGAGAGGCTTTTGTGAGCAAAGTGTGAGTGAAAAAGCGAGCGAGGGGCTTTTGCGAGCAAAGAGTAAGCGAGAGCCTTTTGCAAGCAAAGTGTGAGAGAGTGAGAGGCTTTTGCGAGCAAAGTGTGAGAGCGAGCGAGAGGCTTTTGTGAGCAAAGTGTGAATGAGAGAGCGAGCGGCTTTTGCGAGCAAAGTGTGAGAGAGAGGCTTTTGCGAGCAAAGTGTGAGTGAGAGGCTTTTGCGAGCAAAGTGTGAGTGCGAGGCTTTTGTGAGCAAAGGGTGAGTGAGGAGGCTGTGTTGAAGGCCCCCCCAAAAGGGGAGTGAGTCGAGTGACTGAAGAGAGCGAGAGGCTTTTTGATGTAAAGAGTGATGAGGAGAGCGAGGGCTTTGCGAGCAAAGTGTGAGTGAGAGCTTGTGCGAGCAAGTATGAATGAGAGGCTTTTGTGAGCAAAAGGGTGAGTGGTGAGGGACTAGAGAGCGCGAGGGGCTTTTGCGAGCAAAGAGTAAGCGCAGAGGCTTTTAGCGAGGCAAAGTGCTGTGAGAGAGCGAAAGCTTTTGCGTAGAAAGTGTGAAAGAGAGAGAGGCTTTGCAAGCAATGTGATGAGGGCTTGCGGAGCAAAGTGTGAGAGGAGTGATAAGGGGGGGGGGGGGATTTGTGAGCAAAGAGTGAGGAGACGAGCGAGAGGCTTTTGTGAGCAAAGTGTGAATGAGATAGCGAGCGGCTTTTGCAAGGAATGTTTGAGTGAGAGGCTTTTGCGAGCAAAGTGTGAGTGAGAGGCTTTTGCGAGCAAAGTGTGAGTGAGAGGCTTTTGCGAGCAAAGTGTGAGCGAGAGGCTTTTGCGAGCAAAGTGTGAGTGAGAGAGAGGCTTTTGCGAGCAAAGTGTGAGAGGCTTTTGTGAGCAAAGAGTGAGTGAGTGAGAGAGCGAGAGGCTTTTGTGAGCAAAGTGTGAGTGAAAAAGCGAGCGAGGGGCTTTTGCGAGTAAAGAGTAAGCGAGAGGCTTTTGCAAGCAAAGTGTGAGAGAGCGAGAGGCTTTTGCAAGCAAAGTGAGAGAGCGACAGGCTTTTGTGAGCAAAATGAGTGAAAAAGCGAGCGAGGGGCTTTTGCGAGCAAAGAGTAAGCGAGAGGCTTTTACGAGCAAAGTGTGAGCCAGAGGCTTTTGCAAGCAAAGTGTGAGTGAGAGAGAGACTTTTGCGAGCAAAGTGTGAGAGGCTTTTGTGAGCAAAGAGTGACTGAGATATCAAGCGAGGGGCTTTTGTGAGCAAAGAGTGACTGAGAGATCGAGCGAGGGGCTGTCGTGAGCAAAGTGTGAATGAGAGAGCGAGCGGCTTTTGCAAGGAAAGTGTGAGTGAGAGAGCAAGAGGCTTTTGCGAGCAAAGTGTGAGAGAGAGGCTTTTGCGAGCAAAGTGTGAGTGAGAGGCTTTTGCGAGCAAAGTGTGAGTGAGAGGATTTTGTGAGCAAAGGGTGAGTGAGTGACTGAGAGATCGAGAGGCTTTTGTGAGAAAAGAGTGAGAGAGCGAGAGGCTTTTGCGAGCAAAGTGTGAGTGAGAGGCTTTTGTGATCAAAGGGTGAGTGAGTGACTGAGAGAGCGAGAGGCTTTTGTGAGCAAAGAGTGAGTGAGAGAGCGAGAGGCTTTTGCGAGCAAAGTGAGTGAAAAAGCGAGCGAGGGGATTTGCGAGCAAAGAGTAAGCGAGAGGCTTTTGCGATCAAAGTGTGAGAGAGCGAAAGGCTTTTGTGAGCAAAGTGTGAAAGAGCGAGAGGCTTTTGCAAGCAATGTGTGAGAGGCTTTTGCAAGCAAAGTGTGAGAGCGAGTGAGAGGTTTTTGTTAGCAAAGAGTGACTGAGAGATCGAGCGAGGGGCTTTTGTGAGCAAAGTGTGAATGAGATAGCGAGCGGCTTTTGCAAGGAAAGTTTGAGTGAGAGGCTTTTGCGAGCAAAGTGTGAGTGAGAGGCTTTTGCGAGCAAAGTGTGAGTTAGAGGCTTTTGCGAGCAAAGTGTGAGTGAGAGGCTTTTGTGAGCAAAGAGTGAGTGAGAGAGCGAGAGGCTTTTGTGAGCAAAATGAGTGAAAAAGCGAGCGAGGGGCTTTTGCGAGCAAAGAGTAAGCGAGAGGCTTTTGCGAGCAAAGAGTAAGCGAGAGGCTTGTGCGAGCAAAGTGTGAGTGAGAGGCTTTTGTGAGCAAAGTGTGAGTGAAAAAGCAAGCGAGGGGCTTTTGTGAGCAAAGAGTAAGCGAGAGGCTTTTGCGAGCAAAGTTTGAGAGAGCGAGAGGCTTTTGCGAGCAAAGTGTGAGAGAGCGAGAGGCTTTTGCGAGCAAAGTGTGAGAGAGCGAGAGGCTTTCGTGAGCAAAGTGTGAGAGCGAGCGAGAGGCTTTTGTGAGCAAAGATTGACTGAGAGATCAAACGAGGGGCTTTTGTGACCAAAGAGTGAGAGAGCGAGAGGATTTCGTGAGCAAAGTGTGAGAGCGAGCGAGAGGCTTTTGTGAGCAAAGAGTGACTGAGAGATCAAACGAGGGGCTTTTGTGACCAAAGAGTGACTGAGAGAACGAGAGGCTTTTGTGAGCAGAGTGACTGAGAGATCGAGCGAGGGGCTTTTGTTAGCAAAGTGTGAATGAGAGAGCACACTTTCCTTTTGCAAGGAAAGTGTGAGTGAGAGAGCAAGAGGCTTTTGCGAGCAAAGTGTGAGAGAGAGGATTTTGCGAGCAAAGTGTGAGTGAGAGGCCTTTGCGAGCAAAGTGTGAGTGAGAGGCTTTTGTGAGCAAAGCTTGAGTGAGTGACTGAGAGAGCGAGAGGCTTTTGTGAGCAAAGAGTGAGTGAGAGAGCGAGAGGCTTTTGCGAGCAAAGTGTGAGTGAGAGGCTTTTGCGAGCAAAGTGTGATTGAGACTTAGAAGCGAGGGGCTTTTGCGACAAAGAGTAGCGAGAGGCTTTTGCGTCAAGTGAGAGAGGGGAAAGGCTTTGCGAGCAAAGTTTTAAAGAGCGAGAGGCTTTGGCTGATCAATGTGGAGAGGCTTTTGCGAGCAAGTGTGAGAGCTTTTGTGAGCAAAGTGTGAATGAGATAGCGAGCGGCTTTTGCAAGGAAAGTTTGAGTGAGAGGCTTTTGCGAGCAAAGTGTGAGTAAGAGGCTTTTGCGAGGAAAGTGTGAGTGAGAGGCTTTTGCGAGCAAAGTGTGAGCGAGAGGCTTTTGCGAGCAAAGTGTGAGTGAGAGAGAGGCTTTTGCGAGCAAAGTGTGAGAGGCTTTTGTGAGCAAAGTGTGAGTGAAAAAGCGAGCGAGGGGCTTTTGCGAGCAAAGAGTAAGCGAGAGGCTTTTGCAAGCAAAGTGTGAGAGAGCGAGAGGCTTTTGCGAGCAAAGTGACAGAGACAGGCTTTTGTGAGCAAAATGAGTGAAAAAGCGAGCGAGGGGCTTTTGCGAGCAAAGAGTAAGCGAGAGGCTTTTACGAGCAAAGTGTGAGCGAGAGGCTTTTGCGAGCAAAGTGTGAGTGAGAGAGAGGCTTTTGCGAGCAAAGTGTGAGAGGCTTTTGTGAGCAAACAGTGAGTGAGTGAGAGAGCGAGAGGCTTTTGTGAGCAAAGTGTGAGTGAAAAAGCGAGCGAGGGGCTTTTGCGAGCAAAGAGTAAGCGTAGAGGCTTTTGCAAGCAAAGTTTGAGAGAGCGAGAGGCTTTTGCGAACAAAGTGTGAGAGCGAGCGAGAGGCTTTTGTGAGCAAAGAGTGACTGAGATATCAAGCAAGGGGCTTTTGTGAGCAAAGAGTGACTGAGAGATCGAGCGAGGGGCTTTTGTGAGCAAAGTGTGAATGAGAGAGCGAGCGGCTTTTGCAAGGAAAGTGTGAGTGAGAGAGCAAGAGGCTTTTGTGAGTAAAGTGTGAGAGAGAGGCTTTTGCGAGCAAAGTGTGAGTGAGAGGCTTTTGCGAGTAAAGTGTGAGTGAGAGGCTTTTGTGATCAAAGAGTGAGTGAGAGAGCGAGAGGCTTTTGCGAGCAAAGTGAGTGAAAATGCGAGCGAGGTGCTTTTGCAAGCAAAGAGTAAGCGAGAGGCTTTTGCGATCAAAGTGTGAGAGAGAGAAAGGCTTTTGCGAGCAAAGTGTGAAAGAGCGAGAGGCTTTTGCAATCAATGTGTGAGAGGCTTTTGCGAGCAAAGTGTGAGAGGCTTTTGTGAGCAAAGTGTGAATGAGATAGCGAGCGGCTTTTGCGAGCAAAGTGTGAGTGAGAGGCTTTTGCGAGCAAAGTGTGAGCGAGAGGCTTTTGCGAGCAAAGTCTGAGTGAGAGAGAGGCTTTTGCGAGCAAAGTGTGAGTTTTGTGATCAAAGGGTGAGTGAGTGACTGAGAGAGCGAGAGGCTTTTGTGAGCAAAGAGTGAGTGAGAGAGCGAGAGGCTTCTGCGAGCAAAGTGAGTGAAAAATCAAGCGAGGGGCTTTTGCGAGCAAAGAGTAAGCGAGAGGCTTTTGCAAGCAAAGTGTGTGAGAGAGAGAGGCTTTTGCGAGCAAAGTGTTAGAGAGCGAGAGGCTTTCGTGAGCAAAGTGTGAGAGCGAGCGAGAGGCTTTTGTGAACAAAGAGTGACTGAGAGATCAAACGAGGGGCTTTTGTGACCAAAGAGTGAGAGAGCGAGAG
>JALGBA010001916.1:0-21650 GCA_023970755.1 Azemiops feae | reverse complement strand
CAGGCAATGCGTTGCGCAGCTCCAGCGGAATCTCCCCTGAAGACTGTGTGAGGCTGCCTGCTACCCCCAAGGCCGCCGCCAATCAGCTGGAGCTGCACGCTTTGATCCTGGGCTCTCAGTAGGACCCAGGCAACGTGCAGTTCCAGCTGACTTTGCCACAAGCCTCTGCAGCGCTGCTGCCGCTTCACCTCATCCACTTTTACACTTTTTTTTTTACATTTTTTTTTAAAAAAAAAATTCCCATTTTTTTTTACATTTTATTTGTACATTTTTTTTTACATTTTTTTTACATTTTTTTTCAACCCGTCCTACGCGTACCACCAGCCATGTGCTCGCGTACCACTGGTGGTACGCGTACCACGGGTTGAAAAGCCCTGAGATAGAGTACCACAAATTTATCTATGAGGTCTGCAAATACTTGGTTCATGAATCTGGAAAATATGGCCCCTGCATTAACGAGTCCAAATTGGACCAATGTGTATTCAAATTTATCAAAGGCGGTTAAGTATTTGTGGCCCTCTTTGATCCTAATGAGGTTTTAAGCATTGTGGAGGTCCAGTCTTGTAAATATGCATACTTTCTGCAGTTTATCTAAGAGGTTTGGGATTAATGGCAGTGGATAATGGTCTGTTACTGTCACTGAGTACAAAGCTTTGTAATTATGGACCACTCTCAGTGGGGGTCCCCACTATTGTTAGTTTCACTGGGGTCTTGCTTCTTGGGTACAAAGAAGGTGGGAGCTGAGGAAGGAGACAGGGAGTGTTGTATGAAACCCTTTTGCAAATTAGAGTCCAAATATTGTTTCAGAGTTTCTAATTCTTTAGTAGACATTTGGTATTGTCTTTTGGCAGGAATCTTGGCTCCAGGGACTAGATTTATGGCACAATCACACTCTCTATGTGAGGGAATAACTGAGGCCTCTTCCTCTCCAAAAACATCAGCAAAGTCTGTGTATTTACTTGGCAGATTGGGAATCTTTCTGTTAGCTTTTGGGGGAGGGGGGGGGTTGGAGGGTTGATCGCAGTGAGAAAGGCATTGAGGGCTATCAAAGGCAATAGATCAGTTCTTCCACTTAATTGTGCGGTCATGGTGTTGTAACCAAGTCGTTCCCAACACTAGAGGAAGATCAATGTAGTCAGCCACTAAAAGGGTTAACTTTTCAGAATGTTGACTTATTGTGAATTGCAAAGGCACTGTGGCATGAGTGATGGGGCCTGCTTTTAAAATTCAGCCATCAATACATATCACTGGCAATGGAGACTTCAGAGGAACAGTGGGCATCTTAAGTTTCTGGACTGTGGCTAGGCTTATGAAGTCGGCAGTTGCCCCAGAATCTATCAAAACAGGGATGGTGGTTTTCTGACTGCTGGGAAGTGTCAGGATAGAATCAAGTTTTGTTAGCGTACCTGAGTGTGGAAGTAATTGAGGCCCATTCAGTGCTTCGGTGGACCCACCCATGAGCTTGTGGAGGGGGGCATTTCTCATTTCCCTGGCCTTGGGGCTTGTCCAGGTGGTGAGTAGTGGAGACATTGCTGGGCTGCCTGTTGCCTCTTCTGGGAGGTTTAGTAGGGCAATTCTTGACCATGTGGTCAAGCTCTCTGCAACAGAACAAAGGGTGAGCTCTCTGCACTGTTGTCATTCTTCTGTTCCTAGGGCCTGCCTGGCCGCTTTGATGTACATCGGCTCTTCCATGTCCAAATGTAAGGGGGCAGAGAGCCTCTGGGTAGTTAGGGAAGGAGGCAGCTTTGGAAGTGGCTGGCTGGGACTGCTGTAAAATGCTCTAAGTGCTGCAAGGCGATACTCAGCTGTTATAGCAGCTTGGTAGAGGTCTTGCAATGTAGACCACAGGAAATACCTTGTTGTATCAGTTGTGTGATTATGGCCTTGTTGAGGCTGCCCTTGAATTGTGCTCTTAAGGCTGGCTTGTTCCAATTGAGATCTGCTGCAAGTAGCTTGAAGTCTTCAACGTATGTTCTCATGGAGTTGCTGCCTTGGCAGAGCTGGCGTATGCATTGTTCAGCAGTTTCCACCTGGATAGGGTCTCCAAGGTGGTCTCTCAATCTGGTGAGAAAGTTTGGGAAATTATCTAGACGGGGTCATTGGTTTCGATGAGTGGAAGCACCCATTTGGCAGCAGAGTTGATTAAAAGACCGAGGATGAAGGTGACTCTTAATCTGTCTGTTGGAAACTCTCCTGGTTGGGTGCTGATGAATACTTCACAGTGGGCTAGGAATGTTTTCATCTTATCAGACTCTCTGGAGAATCTCTGCAGTAGGCAGCTGGGAGTCTCGGGGATGAGTGTAGCAGGAACTGACAGTTGTGCCTGGGCGGGTGGGGCAGGTGGCTGCGGTTGTTGCAGAAGCCCTTGTTGAGTCAGGATCTATACTTGTTGAATCAGTTGGTGAATACTGGTTGCTAGTTTCCTCATTTTGTCTTCTATGCCACCTTGATGCCTGCTGAGAGACTGTACGTCTGGCTCGTCTGCTGTTGCTGCAGCTCAGGGATTTGAAGCCATGGCTTGGGTATTTTAATGTCCGTGAAAATTTTTCTTTTTTGGTGTAGATTGAGTAGTTCAGATTAATGTCAAGCACGGAAATCAGGAAACCCATGCAGTTCAAATGCATATAAGGATTTATTGCAAGCTTACAGTAAGCTCTCTACAAGAATCTGAACTAGTAACAGTCAAAGCAAATTGGGGGTAGATAAGAGTCAATGGAATTCAAAGTGGGCTGGACTTAGATCTCTTGTGGGCACGAAGGGACTCAAGACTGATGACAAGTGGGCGATTTCTGGTTGACGTCATGGCGGACAGGTGAGGGAAAGTGGAGCTCCACTTCTCGTGGCTGATTTCATCCTGCCAGGGGGTCCTAAGGGGCCAAAAGGTGCCCAAGAGAGGCGGCAATAAAGGAGGGAATCCTTGTCGATCACGGACAGACGGCGGTCAGCCCATTCGATCCAAGGAAATCCCTTCAAACTGGCAGGAGAAAGACAGGCTGCATTTATGACAACCGAGAAGAAAAAGCTGGTAGCGCTGATTAGCGCCAGTTAGCGGATTATCAACACCGTGTTTTGGAACTGGGTGAGACTATTTTCTTTCTCTCTACTACTTTGCAACCCTATTCCCTGGAACGGATAGATTCCCAAAAGGCAAGAACTCCCCAGATGTGACTGGAGGAAGGGGACTTCCACCCTGCCCCACCAGAGAAATGAAAGCGGCAGCAAAAACTTTCAGGGGGACTGGAATAGAGAATATAGAATGTTGAATCAGAATTAATATAAAGATATTGTTTTGGCAAACTTGAACAATTTTGAGAATTGCTAAGTTGTGTTTGAAAAAACAGCCGGGTGAGAATAACTTTAATAAATAACTTTTGATTTGAGTCTTTGAAGATGGAAACTACCAATTATCTGGGAGAAAGTGACATCTAGTGGTGGAAAGGAGATAAACCCTTAAAGCTTGTTTTGTCTGGGCTAAACTTGGCACAGAGCCCGGATAAAAATAGCTAGCTTGTCTGGTGCCCTTGGAAACTCTCAGAACTGCAATAAACAGCTGGAGATAGAGAAAAACAGGGCTTTCTTGTTATTGACTGTACTAAAGCCTACCGATTACCTTCGATTACAAACATCGATTGATTTAAGACTTTAAGAAGCATCCAGAGACAGAGGATAATATGGTTTTCTGCTACCTTTGACCTGGTGGGATTTACTAACTGGTTTAAGGCCTGCCGGCCACTTTGGATTATAAACATCAGATAATAATAATAATAATAATAATAATAATAATAATAATAATAATAATAATAATAATAATAATAATAATAATAATAATAATAATAATAATAATAATAATAATAATAATAATAATAATAATATAAAGTTGGAAGGGACCTTGGAGGTCATCTAGTCCAACCCCCTGCTCAGGCAGGAAACCCTATACCATTTCAGACAAATGGCTGTCCAGTCTCTTCTTAAAAACTTCTAGTATTGGAGCATTCACCGCTTCCGGAGGCAGGTTGTTCCACTGGTTAATTGTTCTAACTGTCAGGAAGTTTCTCCTTACTTCTAGGTTGCTTCTCTCCTTGATTAGTTTCCATCCGTTGCTTCTTGTCCTGCCTTCAGGCGCTTTGGAAAATAGCTTGACTCCCTCTTCTTTGTGGCAGCCCCTGAAATATTGGAACACTGCTATCATGTCCCCCCTCGTCCTTCTCTTCATTAAACTAGACATACCCAATTCCAGCAGCCGTTCCTTATATGTTTTAGCCTCCAGTCCACTAATCATCTTTGTTGCTCTTCTCGTACTCCTTTCTAGAGTCTCACATCTTTTTTACATCGTGGTGACCAAAACTGTGTAAAACAGTATTCAAGTGTGCCTTACCAAGGCATTGTACAGTGGTATTCATACTTCACGTGATCTTGATTTATCCTCTGTTAATGCAGCTAACACTGTGTTGGCTTTTTTTGCAGCTGCAGCACACTGCTGGCTCATATCTAAGTGATTTGTCCACTAGGACTCCGAGATCCCTCTCACAGTTGCTACTATTGAGCAAGGTACCACCTATACTGTACCTGTGCATTTGGTTTTTCTTGCCTAAATGTAGAACTTTACTTTTTTCACCATTGAATTTCATTTTGTTAGATAGTGCCCAGTGTTCCAGTCTGTCCAGATCTTCCTGTATCTTAAGCCTGTCTTCTGGAGTTTGGCTATTCATGCCAGTTTGGTGTCGTCTGCAAATTTGATGAGTTCCCCATCTATCCCCTCGTCCAAATCGTTGATGAAAATGTTGAAGAGCACTGGGCCTAGATCAGAGCCCTGGGGCACCCCACTACACACTTCCCTCCATGTAGATGCAGTGCCATTGAGGACCACACGCTGAGTACGGCCGGTCGGCCAGCTACGAATCCATCTGGTGGTGATGCTGTCTAACCCACATTTTTCTATCTTATCAAGTAGTAGGTTGTGATCTACTTTGTCAAATGCCTTACTGAAGTCCAAGTAAATTATATCCACAGCATTCCTCTGATCCACTAATTTTGTTACTTGGTCAAAGAATGCAATAAGATTTGTCTGGCATGATCTGTTTTTGACAAACCCATGTTGGCTTTTAGTAATGACTTTGTTTGCCTCTAGGTGTTCGCTGATTTGTTGTTTGATTATCTTTTCCAGAATCTTCCCAGGTATTGAGGTCAGGCTGATAGGTCTGTAATTTCCTGGGTCCATTTTTTTTCCTTTTTTGAAGGTGGGAACTACATCAGCTCTTTTCCAGTCCTCCGGAAGTTCCCCAGTGCTCCAGGATCTTTGAAAGATATAGTTTAATGGTTCTGAGATCACATCTGCCAGTTCCTTGAGAACCTTGGGGTGTAATCCCTCTGGTCCTGGTGATTTGAACTCGTCTAGGCTGGATAGGTGCTCACTTACCATTTCCTTGCCTATCTTAACTTGTGTTTCTAATCTATTTTTTATGGTACTGTTTTTGATAGGTTGGACTGCTTTTTCCCTTTGTGTAAAGACAGATGCAAAAAATGAGTTAAATAGTTCTGCTTTCTCCCTGTTGCTTGTCACCTTCTTGCCACTTTCACCCACTAATGGACCAATCATTTCCTTAACATTTTTCTTGTTTTTACATGTTGAAAGAAGCTTTTTTTGTTATTTTTGACTATGGTCGCAAGACTTAGTTCATTTTGAGCCTTAGCTTTCCTCACTTCATCTTTGCAGGCTCGGACTATTTGCTGATATTCTGCTTTAGTTATGTGCCCCTCTTTCCACTTTTTATACTTGTCCTTTTTATCTTTCAATTTATCAGAGAGTTCTTTATGCAGCCATGCTGGTTTCTTTTGAGAGCTGTTATTTTCCCTCTTTGTTGGTATTGTGCTAGACTGGGCTTTTATTATCTCGCTTTTCAAAATTTCCCAAGCTTCTTGATTTGTTTTCCCTTGAGGATTCTCATCCATGGAATCCTTCCCAAGCTCTATGTAAGTTTATTGAAATTAGCTCTCTTAAAATCCAAGACTCTAGTTTGACTGTGTTCTATTGCTTGTGCTTCCATAATGTTGAATTCCAATATTGCATGATCACTTCCCCCCAAGGTTCCTGTGGCTTCAACCCCTTCTATCATTTCATCTCTGTTAGTGAGGATTAGATCCAATATGGCTAATCCCCTAGTTCCCTTCTCTACTTTTTTGGGAGACAAAGTTGTCTGCTAGGTTTGTCAGGAATCTGTTTGATCTTCCACTTGGTGCAGAGTTTGTCTCCCAGTTGATGTCAGGGTAGTTAAAGTCCCCCATTACTATTGTGATGTGCTTCCTACATACCTTAGTTAGCTGACTAGCAAAAAGTTCATCTATTTCCTCTGTTTGGTTGGGTGGCCTATAGTATACACCTATGGCAATGTCATTTCCCCCTCCCTTTTTTATATTGACACAAATGCATTCAAGACAGTTTTCATCATTGTTGTGCTCTATTTCTGTAGAGATGTAGTCTTTTGGGGGTTCATTTCTCTCCAAGTATCCTGGAATTCAACATTATGGAAGCACAAGCAATAGAACACAGTCAAACTAGAGTCTTGGATTTTAAGAGAGCTGGTTTCAATAAACTTAGAGAGCGCTTGGGAAGGATTCCATGGATGAGAATCCTCAAGGGGAAAACAACTCAAGAAGCTTGGGAAATTTTGAAAAGTGAGATAATAAAAGCCCAGTCTAGCACAATACCAACAAAGAGGAAAAACAACAGCTCTCAAAAGAAACCAGCATGGCTGCATAAAGAACTCTCTGATAAAGATAAAAAGGACAAGTATAAAAAGTGGAAAGAGGGGCACATAACTAAGTCAGAATATCAGCAAATAGCCCGAGCCTGCAAAGATGAAGTGAGGAAAGCTAAGGCTCAAAATGAACTAAGGCTTGTGACCAAAGTCAAAAATAACAAAAAAAAGTTTTTTCAACATGTAAAAAACAAGAAACAAATGAAGGAAATGATTGGTCTATTAGTGGGTGAAAGTGGCAAGAAGGTAACAAGCAACAGGGAGAAAGCAGAACTATTTAACTCATTTTGTGCATCTGTCTTTACACAAAGGGAAAAAACAGACCAACCTATCAAAAATAGTGCCATAAAAAACAGAATAGAAACACAAGTTAAGATAGGCAAGAAAATGGTAAGTGAGCACATGTCCAGCCTAGACGAGTTCAAATCACCAGGACCAGATGGATTACAGCCCAAGGTTCTCAAGGAACTGGCAGATGTGATCTCAGAACCACTGAACTATATTTTTCAAAGATCCTGGAGCACTGGGGAACTACCAGAGGACTGGAAAAGAGCTGATGTAGTTCCCAACTTCAAAAAAGGAAAAAAAATGGATCCAGGAAATTACAGACCTACCAGCCTGACCTCAATACCTGGGAAGATTCTGGAAAAGATAATCAAACAACAAATCAGCGAACACCTAGAGGCAAACAAAGTCATTACTAAAAGCCAACATGGGTTTGTCAAAAACAGATCATGCCAGACAAATCTTATTGCATTCTTTGACCAAGTGACAAAATTAGTGGATCAGAGGAATGCTGTGGATATAATTTACTTGGACTTTAGTAAGGCATTTGACAAAGTAGATCACAACCTACTACTTGATAAGATAGAAAAATGTGGGTTAGACAGCATCACCACCAGATGGATTCGTAGCTGGCTGACCGGCCGTACTCAGCGTGTGGTCCTCAATGGAACCGCATCTACATGGAGGGAAGTGTGTAGTGGGGTGCCCCAGGGCTCTGTTCTGGGCCCAGTGCTCTTCAACTTCTTCATCAACGATTTGGATGAGGGGATAGATGGGGAACTCATCACATTTGCAGACAACACCAAGCTGGCAGGAATAGCCAACACTCCAGAAAACAGGCTTAAAATACAGGAAGATCTGGACAGACTGGAACACTGGGCACAAAATGAAATTCAATGGTGAAAAAAGTAAGGTTCTACATTTAGGCAAGAAAAACCAAATGTACAGGTATAGTATAGGGGGTACCTTGCTCAATAGTAGTAACTGTGAGAGGGATCTCGGAGTCCTAGTGGGACAATCACTTAAATATGGAGCCAGCAGTGTGATGCACTGCCAAAAAAGCCAACCAGTGGCTAGGCTGCATTAACAGAGGGATAGAAAGCAAATCACGTGAAGTATTATACCAACTTTACAATGCCTTGGTAAGGCCACACTTGGAATAGCTGGGCATCCAGTTTTGGTCACCACGATGTAAAACGATGTTGAGGACTCTAGAAAGAGTAGCAGAGAAACAACAAAGAATGATTAGTGTACTGGAAGCTAAAACATATAAGGAACGGTTGCTGGAATTGGTTATGTCTACTTTAATGAAGAGAAGGACGAGGGGGGGTATGATAGCAGTGTTCCAATATCTCAGGGGCTGCCACAAAGGAGAGGGAGTCAAGCTATTCTCCAAAGCGCCGGAAGGCAGGACAAGAAGCAACGGATGGAAACTAATCAAGGAGAGAAGCAACCTAGAACTAAGGAGAAACTTCCTGACAGTTAGAACAATTAACCAGTGGAACAACCTGCCTCCGGAAGTGGTGAATGCTCCAACACTGGAAGTTTTTAAGAAGAGACTGGACAGCCATTTGTCCGAAATGGTATAGGGTTTCCTGCCTGAGCAGGGGGTTGGACTAGATGACCTCCAAGGTCCCTTCCAACTTTATTATTATTATTATTATTAAATTCACAGACTCAGTACACATTCTATTTGAATAGACATAAATCGTGGTCCAGAATTGATATGATATGGATGTCTCCTGAACTAAAAACTAATATACATGAGATTGAGTTAGAACCCAACATCTGGGCGGACCATAATCGGATAAAGCTGACTTGGAGAGGAGTAAAGAAGAAATCAAGATGGACATTGAACCAATCCCTATTAAAAGAGAAACAATTTGTGGAAGTAGCAATAAAGGAAGTGGAATTCTTTTTTAAAGAAAATAAAAAAGAAGAGACATCAATCCAGAATGTATCGCATACAGCCAAAGCATATTTTAGAGGATTAGCTATAACGTATATGGCTAAAAAGAACAAACAAAAAAAACAACCATTTACAATGTTGAGGGAAGAATTTAAGAAACTGGAGTCAGAATTAAAAATATATCTGCAAAAGAAAGCTGTGAAAAGACAAATGGAGACAATAAAACACAAATTAAACTTAATAGAGTCAGAGGAATTGGCTCAACAAATTAAAAGGGCAAAACAAAACTTTTTTGAAAATGCAAATAAGCCGGGAAAATGGCTGGCTTATAAACTGAAAAAAGATAAGAAATTGATAAACAAATTGCAAGATGAGAAGGGCGGTTTACAATTTCAAAATGACACAATAAAAAAAATTTTTTTTTTTATGAAAAACTATATGATATAGAAGAAATCTCTTGGAAAAAAACAATACAATATATGGAATATGCTAATTTATCAAAAATCCCAGAGAACTTTAAAAATATGCTAAATGAAAAAATTACAATAATGGAACGGATGGAAGCTATAAAAAAACCAAAAAATGACAAAACCCCGGGACCGGACGGGCTACCCGCACAGTTGTATAAAAGTTTACAAGATATATTAAGCTCACCAATGAAGGAAGTTTGTAATGAGGTATAATGAGGCCAAACTACCAAACACATGGACAGAAGCAAATATTACTTTAATACCAAAAGAGGACTCAGATTTGACACAGATAAAAAATTATAGACCAATATCACTACTAAATGTGGATTACAAAATCTTTGCTTCAATAATAGCAGAGAGACTGAAAAGATTTTTGATTGAATTTATTCATCCAGATCAAAATGGATTTTTACCAAAAAGGCAAATAAAAAATAACTTAAGGATTATTTTAGATACATTGGAATATTATGAAATGCACCCAGGAAAACAAATGGCACTAATTTTCTTAGATGCTCAAAAAGCTTTTGACAATGTAAGTTGGCAATTTATGATACAACAATTAAATTGCATGGACTTTGGAGAAAAGGTTATAAAGGTGATTAAGACAATATACGATAAACAAACAGCAAAAGTAATTGTCAATGGGGACTATACAGAGAACTTTAACATAAAGAAAGGCACAAGACAAGGATGTCCACTATCTCCACTGTTATTTATACTAACTTTGGAAGTTCTCAATAGAAATATCAGACAAGATCCAGAAATTAAAGGAATGGAGATAAAAGATGAAAGCTATAAACTACAAGCTTTTGTGGATGACCTGGTATTTATTTTAGAAGAACCATTGGAGACAACTTCTAAACTATTGAAAAGGATAGAGGAATTTGGAGAAGTAGCAGGATTGAAGATAAACAGAGAAAAAACCAAAGTTATATTTATAAACCTTACAGAGAAGCAAAAAAAACAACTGTCAGAAAAAATAGACTTACAAATAGTTAAGAAAGTTAAATATTTGGGAATATACCTAACAGCAAGATGTGCAACGATAAAAGAAGATAATTACATAAAATTACTAAATCAAATAAAATTACATTTGGAAAAATGGAAAAATTTACAACTATTAGTGTTAGGAAGAATAGCTACCGTGAAAATGAATAATTTACCAAAACTCCTCTTTCTATTCCAAACAGTACCTATAAAAATAGAGAAAAAGCTTTTTGATGATCTGAATACACTGATCTCGAAATTCATTTGGCAAGGAAGGAAAGCTAGAATCAAACAGAAAATGCTACAAGAAGCTAAAGAAAATGGAGGATTTGGATTACCGGATTGGGTCTTATACTACCAAGCATGTGCTATAACATGGCTAAAAGAATGGAGAACCCTCAGAAATAAAAGATTGTTATATTTAGAAGGACATGACTTGCAACTTGGATGGCACGCATTTCTATGGTATGAAAAGAATAAAATCCATAGATACTTCCAAAAGCACTATATAAGAAACACATTATTATCTGTATGGGAAAAGATAAAACCCAAAATCTATATGAAAATCCCAGGATGGCTATCAACGATGGAAGCATTTGTACACCCAAACTTAGTTAAATTTGAGAAAATCTTAACATATAAGGATATTCTGAATACAGATGGGAAATTAAAATCTAAAGAAGAGTTGGAAGATCAGGGTATTGACTTATCATGGTGGCCTTGACTGCAAATGCAATTGAGGTATGATAAAGATGTTAAAATATATGGTTTTTAAAAGGCCAGACAATGTTTGATCAGATGTTGTTGACCTCTGATGAAAAACTGATTAAGAAATTATATAACTTTTTATTGAATTTGAAAATGGAAGATGAACAAGTGAAAGAAACAATGATAATTTGGGCGAAATATTTTGGATACAAAATAGAATTAGAGAAATGGCAAAATCTATAGGAAAGAAACTATAAACTGACAATGGCAACTTCGTATAAAGAAAACCTATATAAAATGTTTTATAGATGGCACTTACCACCTGCCAGATTAGCAAAAATGTTTAAATGTTGGAAATGTAATAAAAAACCTGGTACATACTATCACCTGTGGTGGACGTGTATTAAAGCAAAAAATTTTTGGACAAAAATACATACATGGTTAGAAAAAATGTTAAGGAAACATGTAGAGTTTAAACATGAACTTTTTTTATTAGATATAATTCCAGAAAAATTTAATAAACAAAGTGTATATTTAACATTACATGTATTAACAGCAGCGAGGATTGTATTTGCTCAGCACTGGAAAAATGAAGAAACACCATTGGAAGAAGCGATAATCAAGAAAATACTGGACTGTGCTGAAATGGACAGACTTACATTGAGGATCAAAGAAAAAGAAGATACAGAATATTTTCAAACATGGAACTTATTTTATCAATGGCTGGAAAAACGGGATAGAGAGCAAGAACTCAACTTGTATTACTAAGCAAAACAAATCAACCCAGACAACACGTTGTTCATTAAGCACTAATGAAACGTAATAATAGAAAATTAAAAAAATATTATAAAAAAAAAGACTGATGACATGTTTGACTCCTCCCTTGGGGTTAAGCCTGATTATCTCCTACAGTTTTATAGTTTGCACTTTTCTTTAAGAATAATAAATGACATGGAGAAAAAGATGACCAGATGCTAGTCTATGTGTTCTCTTGGTTAAAGAGCTGTTTAATGCTCAACTGGATGGAGACCAAAGTGAAAGATTGGTATATGTCTCCATAAAAATACTGTAAATATTAGTTTTGGAGCCACATATGGCCAACAAACTCTTAACTTAAACCAAATTGATCAAAATTTTCTTTGATGAAGAAACAAGCAAATCCACTAAGAAGGATTCAGCCCAAAGAGCCGTGGTAGCTCAGTAGTTATTGCAGGCTAATTCTGCTGACTGCCGACTGCCAGCAGTTTGGCAGTTGGACTCTCACCGGCTCAAGGTTGACTCAGCCTTCCATCCTTCCGAGGTCAGTAAAATCAGGACCCAGATTGTTGGGGGCAATATGCTGACTCTGTAAACCACTTAGAGAGGGCTGTAAAGCACTGTGAAGTGGTATATATGTCTAAGTGCTATTGCTATTGCTATTTACAGCAATCATCTTCACAAATAAAAAGGGACACAATTTGGAGGTACTTCTGAACTTAGCCCAGTACCTGAGTTCTGAACTATTGTAGAGGCAATGGCCAGTTTGGGGTGGTGGATTCATGTGCCTAACTCCTTAAACAGTCATATGTGGCTGCATTCACACGTCTCGGTTTACATGTGAAATGCACTGGGAAATTTCATCTGAGTCATACTGACTTGTTCACTGTAAATGTATAGGTCAGCACTTTGGGATCATTTTTAACACACTGCCATTCCAGTTCTCAACATAACTAAGCAAAGTTCAAGAGCTCTGGATGGTGGTACGTAAATGACCAGCTCCTCCTGCACATATCTACCTCATGCATTGAGGTAAAAAGGAAAGGAATCCCTTTTTCAGCCCTGGCCTTTTCAGAAACATAGGACCTATCTAAATTCAGTCCTGCTCCTTCTCCAATTATCACTTTTCTTATAGGCTTTTTAAAATAAAATATCTAGGGGGATTAGACAGGCTTTAAATCTTTTGCCCTTGTACTGAGCCCAAGTCAGGACTGCTTTTGAACTAGTGTCTTTCAATGAAAGTAGCAAGTTTGTCATGCCCCCAGCATATAATTTGTGAATATACTGTTGTTCTCTGGCATGTGTTGAGCCCCATCTAGTGGCCGGGAACAAATCCTTTATTGTTTGGAAACTGGCCCTTTAAGGTCTTCATTCCCATCATCCCTCATTCCAAAAACAAGTGCATCCTGGGAAGCCAGACACCATTTCCTTTAGCATTCTGAGGAAACAGAAGCACCAGGAAGAATCCAGCCTAATCTGTGACACACGTTCATCTGAGGACAAAAATCCACATGCCATACACACAGTGTCGCTGGTGACATTTAGAGTTATCTGTATTTGTTAATTGTTATGCTCACCAGCAACTCAACACCGCTTATTTTATATTTGGGTTCTTTATGTATTTCTATTTTTCCCATTTTCACCCATCCTGTTCCTTTAATAAAGAACCCAGATCTATGGACAGACTGGTTTATTGGAGGATAGGTGGGTTTAGGTGCATGTCAAGCTGCACACAGGGTAACGTGTAGCGAGGGCAGAATAAAGTTTACAAGTCACCCTTATCCAGACTAGGATCACAGCAGGGACAAATCCTGCTACGAGATTGAGTCTTTATGCTTGCATACTTGCTAACTCTGACTCCTCTAAGTTGACTTAGAATGGAATAAAGAAGATGAAGGGATTCTCTTTAGAATTCTCCAGTTCTTAAGACATCTCACCAGTATAATTAATTTAAAGCCATGGCCTAATTAAATCCATGTTTTATTTCATTCTTTTCCTCTCTCCTATAAAATCACAGCTTTTCAGAATTAGCTGCTAAATCTTATTTTGTTTTTAAAAAGTTATATTGACTCAGTTTAAAATGTAATGTTAGCAGTTCCATTTGAGGAAGGACCTGTTAAAAATGTCAGATATTTCCAGTAACTAGGAACAGGTGCTTGGCCTTTGTAAAAATTAAATAATGAACTTGCCAGTCTTGACTCATATTAAAAACTATGCAGGGTTAGATCTGGTTATTATTTGGACAGGAGACGACCAAAAAATTTCAGCATCCTATACCAGAGTGGAAATTTTTAAAAAATCTAGCCAGAGCAGGAAGAATTTAAGTTCAAAATTGAATTTCTTACTGCAATGTCTTTGACTTTCCCTTTTTAATATTTAGCATGACCCACAAGTAACCAGAATAACAGAGTTGGAAGGGACCTTGGAGGTGGTCTAGTCCAACCCCTTGCTCAGGCAGGAAGCCCTATACCATTTCAGACAAATGGTTGTCCAGTCTCTTCTTAAAAACTTCCAGTGTTGGAGCATTCACAACTTCTGGAAGCAAGTTGTTCCACTGATTAATTGTTCTGTCAGGAAATTTCTCCTTACTTCTATGTTGCTTCTCTCATTGATTGGTTTCCATCCATTGTTTCTTGTCCTGCCTTCTGGTGCTTTGGAAAATAAGTTGACCCCCTCTTCTTTGTGGCAGTCCCTCAAATGGAACACTGCTATCATGTCACCCCTAGTCCTCCCTAGTCCTTCTTTTCATTAAACTAGCCAGGGGTAGGCAACCTCGGCTCTTTTATGACTCGTGGACTTCAAATCCCAGAATTCCTGAGCCAGCCTGGCTCAGGAATTCTGGGATTTGAAGTCCACGAGTCATAAAAGAGCCGAGGTTGCCTACCCCTGAACTAGACATACCCAATTCCAACAACTGTTCTTTATATGTTTTAGCCTCCAGTCCCCTAATAATCTTTGTTGCTCTTCTCTGCACTCTTTCTAGAGTCACAACATCTTTTTTACATTGTGGAGAACAAAACTGGATGCAGTATTCCAAGTGTGGTCTTACCAAGGCATTATAAAGTGGTATTAACACTTCACGTGATCTTGATTCTATCCCTCTGCAGCCTAGAACTGTGTTGGCTTTTTTGGCAGCTGGAGCACACTGCTGGCTCATGTTTAAGTGATTGTCCACTAGGACTCCAAGATCCCTCTCACAGTTACTACTATTGAACGAGGTACCACCTATACCCATGGTGGCGAACCTATGGCACGCGTGCCACAGGTGGCACGCAGAGCCCTCTCTGTGGGCACGCGCGCCGTCGCCCCAGTCCTAGGCCTTCAGTCCCGTCCATGAGCAACCTGCATCAAAATCTCCCTGGGCAAGTGGCTTTTTAAGCTGGGTTTTATAAAACCTTTTCGCTTTAGGCCTCCGCCGCCATGTGCAAAAAAAAAAGTTCAACCAATCAATTGATTTCAACTTCTCGTGGGAAAAAAAAAAGATCTTGCAAAGTTGGAATTGATTGAACTTTTAGTCCCACACAGTGGTGGAGGAAGTGACGGGGGACCGCATCATAGCTGGAAAGAAGGTGCCGCGTAGGGGTGGGGGGAGCGGCGGGAGCAGGACGCTCCGTGCGAGGGTTGGGTCAGGGCGGCGGGAGCAGGGTGCTCTGAGGGTTGGGTCGGCGCAGCGGGAGAAGGGCGCTCTGCGAGGATTGGGTCGGCATGGCGGGAGAAGGGTGCTCTGCAAGGGTTGGGTTGGAGCGGCGGGAGAAGGGCACTCTGCGAGGGTTGGGTCATGGCGGCGGGAGCAGGACGCTCTGCAAGGGTTGGGTCGGGGCAGCGGGAGCAGGACGCTCCGTGCCGGGGTTGGGTTCGGGGCGGCGGGAAACAGGGTGCTCTGCGAGGGTTCGGTCGGCACGGCGGGAGCAGGACGCTCTGTGAGGGTTGGGTCGGGGCGGCGGGAGAAGGGCGCTCTGCGAGGGTTGGGTCGGCATGGCGGGAGAGGCGCTCTGCGAGGATTGGGGCGGCATGGGCGGGAGAAGGGCGCTCTGCGAGGATTGGGTCGGGGCGGCGGGAGAAGGGCGCTCTGCGAGGGTTGGGTTGGGGTGGCGGGAGAAGGGCGCTCTGCGAGGGTTTGGGTCAGGGCGGCGGGAGAAGGGCGCTCTGTGAGGGTTGGGTCGGGGCGGCGGGAGCAGGATGCTCCGTGCGAGCGTCTAGCATGCATTCATATGCCTCCAATCCCTTCCTTCCTTGCTGCAATCTGGCTTTGCAGCAAGCAAGGCGTTTGGCTGCACGTGAATGCATGCTAGTCTGGCGTCTCAAAAAAAAACACGGGTTTTTTCCCTGCTCCTGACAGTGAAAATCCTCCACCTTACCTGAGACCGGGTTTTTTTTCTCCACTCGATGTTCGCTGCCAGACTGTTTTACTTGATGCAGTAGAATGGGAAGGATCCGCATTCTGCAGCAAATAAACTTTAAAGAAAGTTTAAAAATGTGGCAGAGAAAATCCTCCACCTTACATGGGATCAGGGTTTTTTTCTCCGCTCCCCATGGCTGTTCGCTGCCAGACTGTCTTTTTTGAAGATGGGAACTACATCAGCTCTTTTCCAGTCCTCTGGCAGTTCCCCGGTGCTCCAGGATCTTTGAAAGATATGGTTCAGTGGTTCTGAGATCACATCTGCCAGTTCCTTCAGAACCTTGGGGTGTAATACATCTGGTCCTGGTGATTTGAATCCGTCTAAGGTGGACAGGTGCTTTCTTACCATTTTCTTGCCTATTTTAACTTGTATTCCTAATCTGTTTTTTACGCTGTTTTTGATAGGTTGGACTGTTTTTTTTTCCTTTTGTGTAAAGACACATACAAAAAATGAGTTAAGCAGTTCTGCTTTCTCTCTGTTGCTTGTCACCTTCTTGCCATTTTCTCCCATTAATGGATCAATCATTTCCTTGACTTTTTTCTTGTTTTTTTACATGTTGAAAGAAGCTTTTTTTGTTATTTTTGACTTTTGTCGCAAGTCTTAGTTGATTTTGAGCCTTAGTTTTCCTGAGTTCATCTTTGCAGGCTCGGGCTATTTGCTGATATTCTGCCTTATTTATGTGCCCCTCTTTCCACTTTTTATACTTGTCCTTTTTTTCTTTCAATTTATCAGAGAGTTCTTTGTGCAGCCATGCTGGTTTCTTTTGAGAGCTGTTTTTTTTTCTTTATTGGAATTGTGCTAGACTGGCCTTTTATTATCTCACTTTTCAAAATTTCCCAAGCTTCTTGAGTTGTTTTCCCCATGAGGATTCTCATCCATGGAATTCTTCCCAAGCTCTAATTTTATTGAAATCAGCTCTCTTAAAGTCCAAGACTCTAGTTTGACTTTGTTCTATTGCTTGTGCTTGCATGATGTTGAATTCCAATATTGCATGATCACTTCCCCCCAAGGTTCCTGTAGCTTCAACACCTTCTTAAGCTACGAAACCTACTGCCTTTAGGACCGCAGCGTGCTTCTAACTTGCCAGCAGAGGGGGGAGGAAGGGAAGAGATCTTTGAATCTACAGGTGTCCTATATCAGCGTGAGACCCGAAGCTGCTGAAGAATTGTTTTGGCGAAACTAAAATCTGTTCTCATAATAATTACTAGAAAATGTGTTGGACAATGTGACCTGTGCTGTCAGAGAGGGGTGGGAAAAGTTTCGTTCTTTTAATTAACTGCTTCCTGCCATTTCTTTAGAGCTAGCTTTCCTTTGACCCTACCGATTTGATTCTGTTCAATAAAAGTAATCATTAGAAGTTTGCAATGGCTCTGATGTTTTGCTTGGTTGGGCTTTTCAGCTGGGGGTTGACACTAAGGTAGCTCTCTAAACAAGTTAAATTCCATTGAGGGGCCCTGAGCCCCTATGCCCTGCTGGAAGCCTCCAGGGGGGTGGTGAAGACTCAGGGGAGAAAGCAATTGGTGGCAGCGACCCCGATACCTGCGAGGCTGGTGAAGCGTGCACCCATCATGTGCTTCCGCTGCGGCCAGGAGGGCCACCGAGCTGCAATGTGCCCGGCGCCGATGCCCCGGATGGTTCCTGTGACCCCGACTACTTCGAAGCCAAAGAAGCCACCCAAGAAGGGAAAGGAGAAGTCACAGGTTGCAACTCAGGTCGTTGAGGACTCCCTTCCTGAGAGTGGAGGGGATGGAACTCTGACTGAAGAGGAACCACCGATGGTCCTTTATGACAGCAAGAGCGAGGGAGAAGATGGCCCGATGGTGAGTGGACCGGTTAACCACCTTGAGGTTAGTGTGGGCATCAAGGCATCCTGCTCAGGGGCGAGGGGAGTGGTTAAAGCCCTCATGGATTCAGGTTGCTCTCATTGCCTATTAGTCAGGCGGTGGTGCAGAAGTTGGGGTTGCATGTGAGGAAGCTTAAAAAACCCATGAAGTTCGAACAGGTTGATGGCTTGCTGATAGGGGGCAGGGCTGCTTCCCATCTGACTGAGCCAATGCAACTAGAATTAGGGGAGCACCAGGAGACCATTTGCTTCATGGTCGGTCCAAAGATGGCAGAGGACATGATCCTGGGTTTGGCTTGGCTAGCCAAGTGGGGACCCTGAATCTATTGGGAGAGAGCCGTGAGGCAGACGATCATGGGGAAGCACGCCCTGAGCCCCCAAGAAAAAGGGGGGAGCAGCTCAAGAAGTTACGGGGGGTGAAGAGAACTCCTGAGCACAGCAAGGGAGTGTTGGAGGAAGGGGAGGGACTGCAATCCGTCCCAAGGGAGTACCGAGACCTTCTGGAAGTGTTCAGTGAGAAGGAATGTGATCTCCTGCCCCCCCATCGCCCCACGGACTGTGCCATAGAGATCCTCCTCCAGTGCAACAAGGGGGGGGACCTGCAGCCATGCACATACACCTCTCGAAAGCTGAACAAAATGGAGTGGAGATGGGCGGTGTGGGAGAAAGAGGCTTTTGCCGTGCAGTGGGCATTACTAACCCGGAGGCAATTCCTGGAGCGGAGCAAAATCCCCTCTGTGCAGCCAGCAAAAGACTACCAGGAAAGAGTCCGGGACTGTTACAACAGGTGGCTGACCTGACCAGGCCCTGGGAGGAGATAGCCATGGACTTTATAGTGGAGCTGCCTGAGAGTGGGGGAAGCACTGTGATCTGGACTGTAATAGACTTGTTTTCCAAGCAAGCCCACTTCATCGCCTATGCTGGTCTCCCCTCAGCCCAGAAGCTAGCAAAGATGTTTTTGCAGCACATCTATCAGTTGCATGGAGCACCTAAGTGCATCATCTCAGATTGGGAGGTCCAGTTCACTGCTAAGTTCTGGAGGGAGTTTGTGAAGATGATTGGATCCTCCCAGGGGCTCTCTTCTGCTTTCCATCTGAGTATGAATGGATCTGTGGAACACAATAGTGGAGCAGTACCTGTGTTGATATGTCAAATACCAGCAAACAAACTGGGTAGAGTTGCTGCCGTTTGCAGAAGTGGCATACAATAACGCAGTTCACAGTAGCACTGGTTTCACTCCATTTAAGTTGGCCACAGGGTTGGAGTTTGTGCCAATGCCAGAATGCCCCCAAGAGCCCCCATCTTTGAGCACCCTGAGCGATTGGGTGAGTTCGTTCCAACGAGTTTGGAGCGACTCCAAGAAGGCTCTAGTTAAGGCAGACGAAAGGCAGAAAAAGCAGGCAGATAAGAAATGGGCTCCCCAGGAAGCGTTCCATGTAGGGGAGAAAGTGTATCTGTCCTTAAGCTGAAACAAAGTTGCAAGACATTAGGGTCAAATGATTTGGATGACGGGATAGATGAGGAAGTCATCAAATTTGCAGACGACACCAAGCTGGCAGGAATAGCTAACACTCCAGAAAATAGGCTTAAGATGCAGAAGGATCTTGACAGACTTGAACGTTGGGCGCTATCTAACAAAATGAAATTCAGTGGTGAAAAAAGTAAGGTTCTACATTTAGGCAAGAAAAACCAAATGGACAGGTATAGTATAGGTGGTACATCGTTCAATAGTAGTAACTGTGAGAGGGATCTTGGAGTCCTAGTGGACAGTCACTTAAACATGAGCCAGCAGTGTGCTCCAGCTGCCAAAAAAGCCAACACAGTTCTAGGCTGCAGAGGGATAGAATCAAGATCACGTGAAGTGTTAATACCACTTTATAATGCCTTGGTAAGGCCACACTTGGAATACTGCATCCAGTTTTGTTCACGATGTAAAAAAGATGTTGAGACTCTAGAAAGACTGCAGAGAAGAGCAACAAAGATGATTAGGGGACTGGAGGCTAAAACATATAAGGAACAGTTGCTGGAATTGGGTATGTCTAGTTTAATGAAAAGAAGGACTAGGGGTGACATGATAGCAGTGTTCCAATATCTAAGGGGCTGCCACAAAGAAGAAGGAGCCAAGCCAGTGGTGGGATTCAAATATGTCAACAACCAGCTCTCTGTGTGGATGCCACTTCCGGAAGTCCATTCTGGGCCTGGGCAACAAAAAATTAGCTACCAGTTCCGCTGAAGTGCGAACCGGCTGAATCCCGCCACTGAGCCAAGCTATTCTCCAAAGCACCTGAGGGCAGGACAAGAAGCAATGGATGGAAACTAATCAAGGAGAGAAGCAACCTAGAACTAAGAAGAAATTTCCTGACAGTTAGAACAATTAATCAGTGGAACAACTTTCCTCCAGAAGTTGTGAATGCTCCAACACTGGAAGTTTTTAAGAAAAGATTGGACAGCCATTTGTCTGAAATGGTATAGGGCTTCCTGCCTGAGCAGGGGGTTGGACTAGAAGACCTCCAAGGTCCCTTCCAACTCTGCTATTCTGTCCTGTCCTGTCCTGTCCTGTCCTGTCCTGTCCTATTCTATTCTATTCTATTCTATTCTATTCTATTCTATTCTATTCTATTCTATTCTATTCTATTCTATTCTATTCTGTTCTGTTCTGTTCTGTTCTGTTCTGTTCTGTTCTGTTCTATTCTGTTCTATTCTATTCTATTCTATTCTATTCTATTCTATTCTATTCTATTCTATTCTATTCTATTCTATTCTATTCTATTCTATTCTATTCTATTCTATCCTTTATGGCACCCTTTAGACAGGGGCCTCTGGGAGAAGGCAATGTGGGGTACATTGAAGGCCCCCTAACAGCTTTTGAAATCAGGCAATTTAAGAAAGAATTGCCCAAACTAATAGAAGATCCTATTGAAGTGGGAAAGCAAGTGGAGATGTTTTTAGGACCAATGGAATTTTCATGGAGAGAAATGCAATCTATTTTTAACATCTTGTTTACACCAGAGGAGAATGGCATGATTTGACAGGCTGCCAGAAAACAGTGTAAGAAAAGGTTTCTCCAGAGGGATGAAACAGTAGAAGTCCCAGATCTAGACCCTAGGTGGGATGGTAACAGGAGTGCAGAGAGGAAAGCTATGGCTGATTATAGGGGATATTTAATAGAAGGCATTAAAATGCAGTGCCTCAAAGTCTGAATATTCACAAGGCTTTGGCTTTAGAACAAGGGAACAAAAAATGCCAAATGAATGGTTAGACAGGTTAAAGAGTCAACTACACACACACATGGATTACTGCCTTGGATTCATGGATTACTGCCTTGTCATGGCGAAGGGGCTTGCGTAACTCAATGAAGTTATGAGCTATGCCGTGCAGGGCCACCCAAGACGGACAGGTCATAGCAGAGAGTTCTGACAAAATGTGATCCACTGGAGAAGGAAATGGCAACCCACTCCAGTATCTTTGCCATGAAAACCCCACGGACAGTACTAAAAGGCAAAAAGATATGACGCTGGAAGATGAGCCCCTCAGGTC